>JAPYZR010000425.1:0-32962 GCA_030522945.1 Trichopria nigra | reverse complement strand
ACGTCACAATCACTGTTATGTAACTGTGCCAATTTTGAGGCGACATTTTAATGTAACTGTTACATAATTGTGACATAACTTCTGTGATTGTTTGGTGGGTCTTGAAATGAATTGGACCAGATGAATAATAGCGACTTCATGCAGACTAGTCAATTACAATTCTAGAAGATAGTTCACACATATACGATATACGGAGAGGTTCATCTGTAACAATGCGTCAAAGATAAGACTATTTCTTAAAAGTAACATCATATATCTAAAAGAAGGTTTCCCTGGGTAGAATAAAGTACCCTGGTTTTTATCAATGAGTAAAAACTATCATTTCTATAGCACTCATTTAAAAAATTAAAATTATTATTATATGTTAATTTAGCCAATCGTTTAGTAATTTCGTCTACCATTACATTGTGTATATGACAACTCTCGAGACTTCGAGAAATAAAAATTAAAATACTCGGTTAAAAGAGTGAATTAATCAATTTTCACTCCAATAAAATTTAAAGAGAATAAAATGCAAAAATAATTATTTTAACATTTAAAATATCCAAAATGTGGCTCTGTAATACAAAATAATTTTAACCTTTAGAAAATGTTCAGTGCAAATCGACATAAATCGAATGTATTATACTAAGAGTCTCCCACCAAATATAGCTGGTCCAATATACCATCCGCAAAAAAAAAAAAAAAAATGAAAGCAAAAAATTGATGAAATGTTTTTGTGAGGTTTCTCAATGAAATTTTATGTGCCGAATACGAAAAAAAAAATAGTATATCAAGTTTTCCCTAAAAAAATAATAAATATTGTAACGTTTATTACAAGTTCTTGCAAAGTTTCACCATGGGGCATAATCTGTCTCCAGAGTGAAACGGCATGTTATCAGTAGAATATTTCACTCGGATGTATATGTATTGTTCAAATATGTATAGTTCTTTTCTATGGTAAAGTTAATCATTAAATATGCATTGAAAGGATAATAATGCATAGTGATCTTTATTTTAATTGACCGTGCTATTATACTGACAAAAAAACGTATTACTCTGACATATATTTAAAAAATGCTTATTTTCACTTTTGAATTGATCATCTAATATTTCAACAAATTTTTAAACTAATTTATTTGTTTAAGGTTTAAGAAAAACACTAGTTTAATATTTTTAATAAATTTATTACACTAATGTGTCTCCTACACGTATGAAGTAACAAAAATTAAATTTTACAACACACGCACGAAATATAAATTAAACCGAGGTGTCAAACATCCCAAAATGATTTTGTCAAGTTGAGGCATTTTTCTCTATCGATTAATCTATAAGTATTTGACATTCTTGTATTATAATTTTTTATGATTTTTTATTGCCTTATTTTTTTTTTTTTTTTTTTTTTTGTTATATTATTTACTATGCTTATTATTCTAAAACATATGCACGTATTTCAATCATTAAATACTTATTTCTTCAATGAATACATCATATACGAAATCTCCATTCATATCTACAGAATAGAAGGTAAAACCAATACAGTTTAATGCTGTTTATTTACAAATAAATCAATATAACTGTTTTTATTCTAAATATAATCAATTACAAGAGTAAAAGCAGAACGATCAGTAAAGTTTACTTCCCGAAGCACCTTTCAAGTAGTAAATCGGGCATAACATCAATTTATTGCGCTTTTTCGCATTTTTACGGTTATACCTTTTCCGAGAGAGCTGATCGAGATCCCTCTCTAGCTGTACTTTTCGTTTCATATCTTCTTTCCGTGACGAATCAGTTTTCAGTTTCACAGGAACAATAATGTCATTGTATTTGAATTTTAAATTCAAGTTCGAATCGACAATAGTTTATTACGTTTGCTTATTCAAAACTTCAATACACATTAGTATTAAAATCAAAGTCATTCTTCTTTTTGTTTATAAAAATTCAGTCAAATGAGCAAAGTCCAGTATTAGTGTAGTACAGCAAGACGCAAGAAAAATCTATCCTATATGAACCAGATTGACACGTCCTGCAATTATATCCGCAGAAATCTAAGATTTCTCTATTCGTCACATTTCAAAATAATGATAAATTATTTAAAACAAATTTGAATCCTCTGGAGAGAATGTCTATTCATATTCTACAAACACAAACAATGAAACTTAATTTAGGTAATCACTAGTTGGCTAACGATTTGTTTACACAAGTAATTGTAGAATTTATCTCTGTCAATTTCAAAAATCGTGCTAAGAAGACAACTTTATGATCCAGTGTCGACCTGATCTTATATTAAAAATATGACTTTTTCTTGATATTTCTATTAATTAAATGTTTATGGGGTCAGCCGATGATATCAAATACAAATGTAAGACTAAGTTTAGACATTTTTATGATTTGAAGCTTATACGCAAGGCTATACGTGAAATGAGCGGAAACAACCACTCGCGAATCGGTAGAAAGCCTAGTAGATTTTGCGATTCATTTTCTTTGGTCTTATCTTCTCACGACGGTCAGATACTCGATACGCATTTTACGATGATCGCCGTTGCAAGCTTAGGAGCATTGGTTCAATGTACTATCCAGAAGCGGAATAACCGATCCTGTAAACGATTCTCTTCCAGGATCTGGTCAGCGACCTCGAATTCGCTCACTTGGTCGTTTCTTTTCCAAAGGATCTCGATCATGCTTCAAAAAAAGTCAAAAACAAAAATTTTAAGACGAATTTTGCGTGCTTCCGCATGGACGAGTGACTTCCGGTATCTGGAAATCCTGCGCTGGAGTCGCCAGCTATTTCTCAAATGATGAAATAAAAGGAGTTTACAATTGAAGTATTACGAACCTAATACTTAGGACTACAAATCACGATCTTTATCAGGTTAGAGTATAGTTGCAGTAGCTGAAAGTCGATATACAATCTGCGTTATTGGTTATTCCATTGACATGGCCAAGTAGACAGAAATTGCACAGGACGTTAACGAAAGTAAATTTTTAATAATAAATTTAAATTGATTTCTAAACAATTTATTCTAGTGTTTCATTTGAATCTTTGATCATTTTTGATAATAATCTCCCCGTACGTATTTAGTTCACTTTTATAAATGACACCAAATATTGAGTAGTCAAAATCTTCAAAAATTAAATTTCCTATGAAAGACAAAAAATTTGATTCTAATGTAGGGTTGACATATTTTATTTTTAAGTCGTCCCTGCAATTTGTTTGTCACGACAGGAATTGTTCCAAGTAAATGGAGCGGAGTGAAAAGAGCACCTCGTGTGCAAAACGAGTATAGATAGAACTTGTCCGTTTTATGTATTGGTACGTCTGAAATCCGGAAATGTGATTAATCTGTAATAACAGGGATTTCAGATGATACCGTTAAAGAAGATATTATGCGTAATTATAACCAATACACGTCGTTATTCTAGACCAGATGCATATTTTAAGTGGATAAGGAAGTTTCGATAAATGTAATTAATTGACGATTGATCTAGAGTATTTGTACATGCAATGAATAAAATTACACCAATTGATCTAATTCCAATGTAACAATAATAATTACACGAACAAATATATCGCTGCATCTTTATCTTTTTGAAATAATGTAAAAGAATTTTTGATAAATTATTATCAAAAATAGATAGTTCAAAAATATTTATTGAGAATTTGAAAAATATAATATTAATATTAAAAAAATATGGATCGACTTTAAAATTTTGTTTTATTCTATTATGTGTTTTCGACAAACACCATCGAAATTTTTTAATGTCATCACATGATGTCGTTGATATTGATACGCTTTTTAGCATCGTATAACTTCCTAAATTTATTTATGCTTTTATTTATATATGCTTTTTCATCATACTAGTTTGCATTCTGAGGATAAGCTTTCATTCTAAAAGAAATTGCAATTTTTGACAGTAAAATTTGCCATAATGAATAGCAACTTTTACCATATTCACAATAAAAATTTAAGTAACATGCGCCATGATGGTAAGGACACCGCGTATATTTATTTCATCGTAGTCCAACCCTAATTTCAAACTTTGTTAAATCCTTACTGTAATATTTTGAAATTACATTTTCCTATCGAATAAGGAGGCATCTTATGAAAATTATTTTCATCCGAAATATTAAATTATCGAAGACAATCACCTGTAAAATGAATATATAAAATATACGTCAAAGTTTTGCATGATCTTGCTTAGCAATTTATTATTGATAATTAATTAAGAAAATTAGCCACTTATTAACTTGTAAAGTATATGGAATAATCCGATCCTAAAAATCGCCCTATTTGCTCAATATGACTGATTAGTGGAGTAATTAGCGATTATATTGGAACTAATTTTTCTTGTTAAAGATACTGATTGAAAGAATAAAAAAATAAATAAAATTCATGAAAAGTATGTGAGTATGTGTATCGCGGGTCTCGGAATGATTTTTTCCCATTGACGGAGCAGGAACACATTCGTCCTTAAATCATAAAATTATAGCGTGACTCCGCTCGTATACCAAGACGACCAAACGAGAAGTTCGTCAACGCTGTGAGAAAATTCTCAGGTACAACGTTGTACCTTTTGCACTACGAGATTACACACCATAACAATTGGCAGCCCCACGGAAATCATTACGAAATCATCATTAGATATGCTCGCTTAAATGTGAATTTAGCCGAGGAAGGCAGGACCACTAACGTCGCTTTTCATGAGACTCTTCTTTCTATTGTTCCAGATGAGACAACGACACAGGCATGTCTGGGCATTCGTCCTTATCTGCAATTTCATGCTGCATAACTTCGTACTCGGTAATCCAGTTTACATACCGCAATTTGTATCCGGTGGTAAGTACGTTTACTTAACCTATTGCGACACCTCTCGCATGTATTTGTTTATATTTGTGTATTTAACATAGTACCCTATATGCAACAGGATTGTCAAATGAATATTGAAATGAAAATATTTATTTAGTCTACTTTTTCGTAAATAGACCTCAAATGTATGATTAAATTATGTAAAGTTACAAAGTAATTCAGATCTGCGTAATTAAATAATAGTATAAAAATAATTTCAAAAATGAATAGAGATACAAGTATTGTTGTTTATAGCAGACACTATACTTCTTGCTTTTCTCCTTTATAAAATTGTCAAGTTACTTTTGTGCTGTTGGTATCATTCATTACCCGAAAACTTGAATTGAATAAATAATTACTGTTAATTTGTAAATTAATAAATATACTTGACATCCACTTAAGTATTCATTGCGCATCGAATACTTTCTTTTCCAAGCAGCGGATGTTAATGTCTCCAAATACATATAAGATTAATATGTATAAAAATGCGTATTTCTAAATAGGAGAAAGTGTGCCAGAAAGTCGCAAATTTTAATAAAAGAATGTACGTGAACACGTCAGGAAAATGAACAGTTTTTAAGAATTAAAAAAAAATTGTGTACCGTCTTCTATATAATGACAAAGAAAACTCTGACTACAAATTAAAAACTTGAATCACTATTCTTTGCATGTAAGCACCCTGGAAAAATGAATGGAATCTCATTAGACTAGATGGGAGCAAATTTGGATGAGGTCTAATTATTTTCATGTAGTTTGACGTAGTTAATCAGTTCATATTAGACATAATTAGGATTTTTTCATGTATTGTACGTTTTTTTTTCTTCTTACTGGATATTATAAAAATTGTAAATTTAAAAAATATTTTGATATCTTTCAGCTCATAATTATACCTTAATTTTAAATCTCTCAATTATGATTTTACCATTTTTATTACATTCATGGATACTATATTTATGATGACCAACTCAGAAAACTGTGTCACATTAAGTTTCATCTTTAGCCTTGACATTTGCTAACGCTTCCCTCATCTATAGCCTGAATACCAATAGTGCCATTTTTCGTATATATTATGTATGAGTCATGACGACGGAACTTTTCAAAAAGTCTAGAATTTAGGACCATGCATTCACCTAATGTTCCTTTAGTTTTAAATTGAATAATTCATTACTTAATATAACCATTATTAATAGTTAATTTTCTTGAAATTATTCATCTTTATGATTAATTTTTTTCAATCCGTACAAAATGATTCATCGAAAAGAACTGAACAATATTTGCATTCTCGACGTTTTTGAATTTCGTAAGTTCAGGGTCTAAAGTTTTATCACAAATAAGAAATATACATTATAATATAGATATATAAATCTTTGAAAACATAAAATAATAATAATTTTTTACCATTGTAATGTCGAGGTGTATGCATTCTTAAATAAATTTAAATTAACTGAAATTTTTGGCATACTAATATTATAAAGGAAAATAGAATTATTGACTATCATTTAGATTGTATTGTTTTATTTAAAAAAAAAATACTAATGTTAAACGCAGAATAGTTATAGAAAATTGACTATAATTGCCCTAAGGAAATTTTGATAAATATATATGCACTGGATGATATCATATTGATCACATTTTCGTGCATCTATTTACCTAATTAACGACCAAGGAAAATACTTTCTTTTAAAGAATCGTGTACAGAATATTATTGTAGATGTTGATTTAAGTGAAATTCCCGAACTAGATTTTCATGCCAAACATTGTTGCAAAATGCTCATATGTGCTCAAGTGTCGAATAATTTTAAAATAATACTTTTTATTAAAAATGAAATGAAAATATTCAAGCTGCATCAATTTTATAACAATTGAAAATTACTTCTTACTTAAAAATTCATTGTTACAAATAGTATTGGTGATCTGGGGGCACTGTCTGGTCTTACTTTGTATTCACGAATCGTGAATGGAAAAACCTGGCACTTGTAAAGTCGCCAACTCTAATTTGAATGAAAGTCATAATTTCAGGTTTACCTGCCCGTAAATAAGTTAAGTCCAATTCTCGATTTATATGATTTTAAAACGAAAAATGTATGTGCTAAGCTGATCTGCTACGGTCATTGTATCTATTGTAATCGACTTGAACTTGACTATGAAATAGACCGTCTGCATTCCTATCTCTTGCATGTCCGATTGGCTCGTATTTTGTTTACATTTTGCATTTAAAGTGAATCAAATTAAGAAACTCGTGTGCACAGACTATATAAAAAAAATTACATTAAGATTTAATTGATAGCTAAACACTTGAGATTGCATTTTCAAAATGTCACATAAATACTCTACGCTATATTTTATAAGAGAGTTTTCAAATATTTATGAACGCGCGTCTAGCAGGTAGCCTTAGCCGGCCTCTTCGAATATAATAGTTTTTTATGTGTTAGTCGGATTTTATTTCGTGCAGCTGTTTATTTTCGGTAGAATTCAGAATTTATACAGTCTGATTTGTTTTCACTCAAGTTGAAACGGTATTTTGACGTCAGTGAAAGCGGCCTTCCTCAGTTCTGCTCAAGATTTTTATTCACAAGTATATTAATTCGTTGTTTAACGGAACTTTGCTGACTTTGAAGTTATTAGATCCGCTAAGAAATTTCTCATGAAAATATCTTGAAAAGGAACTGGAACTAATCCGAGACAATATGCATGCTCAATGAAATGGAACTTTCAATGAAGAGTAATAGTTCTTTAATAAACGACACCTCGAACGAAAATCAATTGAGTATAGTAAAATGCGATGAATCAGGAGCGAGGTCAGTTTTTTTTTTTACGGCGTGCGTAAAGTGCGGTTTTACTCACTGGGGACAAGGTGTTTCCAGTATTTCAAAACTGTTCTCTCTGCATTTTGTTTGAGAATATACATTGACTTGAAAAATAAACACCGTTAGGTATTGTCACCGCGGAAGTCCATCTGTCACTTACTTTCTTAATGTGATGGTTTGTAAATATTATATTTAAACTGATGGAATGTTTGTTTACACCTGTTATTTGCTATTGAGACGTCGTACAAGACAAGTTGTTCAGTGTTTCAGTACCGTTTTTGAATGAATTATTTTGTAATATCTTTGAATGTATTTCCATGTAACTATATATATATTATTATCGCACAAATTTACATGAAATAAATACATAAAATGATCCTTGTAAGCCTTTACAAAATATTTTCAATATCTGATATCAGAGCCTAATACTTTCCGAACTGACAGTCAATTAACTTAAAATAAATTAAAGTGCATGCAATAATTATTTTTCAATATATTTTCATCAGTTATTCTTATTTTTAAGAAGTTAATCGTATGACATTTGCTATCCATGCGTATCGTACAAACATACTTATTTTCGTTAGTTTGTTTTTAATAATATCAATAGCAAATTTTTAAAATATGCATTTTTTCTATTTTTTTTTTTTTTTTATTTTTTTTATTTTTTCTGGACAACTTTATATTCAATAAAAAAGATTATTATATACTAATAATTTGAATACGTTATGCACCGATATTTAATACTGTTACAATAACACGCACACAATACACAATTTCATTCCCAGGTTTGAAAATTTGATAACCTGTTATAATGATTGGACGAGAGGAAAATCGATCGAGCGTAAAAAAAAAACGAATTTTCTGGACAAAATAAAAAAACCGATCAAATAAATTCGTCTCGACTCGTCACTCAAAACCTTCCACCCGTCCCGAATGAGAGTGGTGCTTACCGGCTCCCATCAAGACCAAAACAAGCGACGAAAGTCGTCAGTGAGGTCGTCCGCCGATTCAATTAGAGGCATGTGAGGAGACGAACAAGGAGATATAAAAAAAAATCTGCCGTTTGAACGGCAAAGGGAACGACTCGTGAAATTAAACAGTGCTTTTCAGGACTATTTAAAGGAACTTATTCGTTTTTTTTTTACGCTCGATCTTTTCCTCTCGTCGAATCGTTGTAACAATTGGCGCCCAACGTCGGGGGCACCTGTTGGCAGGCGGCCTCTTCCTCCCCCACTGTGGACGGCGGCAATGTCTGCGGTGACGTAAGTTTGACCGCGTCATACCAGTCTGGGTGTGCCTTGGAAAAATGCACACCCCTTCCGATGATGGTACGGAAGCTTCTATTGCAGCCGGGGCATTCACAAGGAAAGCCTTCGGCTGCTTCAGCAGGGGACAAGGACACATCGTTCCCCCGTGCAGGTTGAACCCGGCCCGGATCTGGAGCGGTGGACCAGAGGGCCCTCCAGCTTCTGTAGCCAACCGGTACATCCGAGGCAATCTTTTATTCGAAATCGGGCCAACACAATCGTGGGTCGATAGGGCTGGCAACCCTAATCGAGGATCGAGCCTAAGTTTCTCAAGACCCGATGCCATAGCCATCACCATCTCCGAAGTACCGGTTTCCTTCGGATCTCAGCCTGGATCGAGCCTAAGTTTCTCGCGCATTGCTTTCGGTGGTATACGAAAAAGAGGGGGAAGGCTGTCATTTCCCGCGCATTGCTTTTAAAAAATGGCATAAAAAAGCCGAGACGACCGCTTACGCCGTCGCCCCGGCTTGCCATATGCGCTTAATTCATGTACCCTTCAACAATGACCACTCGCTAAAAACTTCAAACAGCTCTCACCAGTTACCGACTCTCAGGACGTGGACCTGGGTGGTTGGACTTAAGAGAGTCTCTTCGGAGTCGCTTCTTTTTCGGCGCGACGTGCGCGACGAGTGTGAGGGTTCCGTAGTCGCGGAAGCCCTTGAAGAGCCTCCTTCCCTGTGTCTACTGGATGATGGCAGGTCCTGCCTCGTTCTCGATGACGACGTCGCTCTGCTACCCGCTGGTGATTCTTGCCGTGATGCAGCTTGTGACGGAGCGGTGGCTTCGTCTCCGAAGGTCCCTCTTACCGGGAATACTCCCAATGCGTCTGGATCGTGCATTATGTCCAACGGGTAGGGCTGGGCGACGCCGTCAGGCTGTCGGACTATCTCCTGCTGGAGCTGCAGGTGGCGGGCGTTGTACATCGCGAAGGCCTTGATTTCCTTTGGGTTGAAGCCCATGAGTTGTAGACACACCCTTATCAGGCGTGACGGAAGTGGAACACTTATCGTTTGATGGTCTACGTCCTGGGCATCGATCGGGAATTGATTGGCCAACGCTACGTCCGGCCTGTTCCGGAAAAATGTCACCATTCGCCCGGCCAGGTACGTGTACCTGGCAGTAATGGGCGATAACACCACCTCCGGGACTTGGCCGCCTCTGTTGCTTCGCACATCTTCGATGAGCGCGTTTATATACCGCTCGTTTCTGAACGCGAATTACAGCAGGAAGCGCCTCTTGTCGCTTTTGGACCTCTTTGACGGGTCACACTCGTCCACGACCTCGTCCAGCTCCGCGGACGTACACGGCATTCGCAGTAAGGACGTTGCGTCCAAGCCGTGCCGATTGAGCGCCACCAGGAACCCCCTGAACTTTCTAAGGAGTCACCGTTCGGCCGCCGCAGAGGAAGCATCGTCGCTATGGAATTGTCCGAGGGCGCCTCCCAACAGGTGCCAATTGTTATAACGATTGGACGAGAGGAAAAGATCGAGCGTAAAAAAAACGAATAAGTTCCTTTGAATAGTCCTGAAAAGGACTGTTTAATTTCACGAGTCGTTCCCTTTGCCGTTCAAACGGCAGATTTTTTTTTATATCTCCTTGTTCGTCTCCTCACACGCCTCTAATTGAATCGGCGGACGACCTCACTTAAAGGAGACGCGGCCCTCTAGCGGTGGAATGCGGCAGTCACCGTCGTCGTTCGTCGCTTGTTTTGGTCTTGATGGGAGCCGGTAAGCACCTCTCTCATTCGGGACGGGTGGAAGGTTTTGAGTGACTAGTCGAGATGAATTTATTTGATCAGTTTTTTTATTTTGTCCACAAAATTTTCCCTTATGCCGTTGGTCAACTGTTTTGAGGGAGATGTATCGCTCTCGGAGGTTGGCGTTGGAATGAATCAATTGCCGGAGATCGCGCTGTTTATATATGTTTCCGCGGCGCATCGGCGAACCAATCAGAGTCGAGTTCTTAATTTGGGCGCGGTGATTGGTCGGAAAGAAAGAGGAAGGGGTACATATTTAAGAGTCGCAAATAAGCGCTTATACGAGCATACAACAAACCTATCATTTTATTTTTGTTCAAGTTAAATTATTATGTTTCTGAAGATTTAGAATCTATATTTGATATTAGATTTAATGTAAATTTTAGGAATATTTTCGCGTCTTGACCTTAATGTGGACCTGATGTCTGTTGTGCAAGTGTGGTCGGACTGTTTACTTTTCATGGCAATCAGGTCATAGTCGGTCATTGGCGTACTCAATTTTACAACGTTTTTCCGGCATGCGCGATTGTATTCAGTTCGTTATCTTTGACAAACCGCAAAACAATTTTCTATACGAGTGTAAGATGAGCACTGTAGATAAGCGCAAAATGCACGAAAACATTCAATTATTGTAAACTTAATGAATGGCACAGCATACCACAATTAATTTTAATGGTAACTCAGACAACAATAGTTAACGTAAAGTAATTTTTTATATCTTGATGAAACCAAATTTTCGTTTTAATTTTTTTATAACGATTATCTGCGTAAAGTATGGCGTATTTTATAACAAATTCTTTTATAGGGTGAATATGTCGCACAATATTTTTATATATTAATGATTACAGGCTTAGATTTTGTGAAATTTAGCAAACTATATCCATTTTTTTTAAATTAACTCCGTATAAATGTACATTCATGATATAAAGTATTAATAAAACTAGTTAAACAATATTCCAAATTACATTTACAATTCATTATTACATCTAAAACCGACAATTTAAGAAATGTTTTAATTCATAAGAATGAGAATTTCGATGTTATACAGTAAAAGCAAAATAATATTAACAGCTTATAAGAAACTGACATTTTTTTCTTTAATTCAGTTCTGAATTCCTTCCTCATCAAATCAGTTTTCTCTTTTATTTGGGAAATCGCAAATTATCGCATGAAATCGATGAAACTTGCCACGATTCCCATATGCCATCGAAATTCGATCATTTTTTTATCTAATTTGCGACGTGAGATTTAATCCGCGAAGAGCGATTGGAATATATATGACTAATAAATGCGCATCATTTATTATAATTAATAATACTTTTGTTGATAATTCAACATTCGACGAATGCAGTAATTGCAACCGTATTTATTTATTTATTTATTTCAAGTGACTATCAATGTGCAAATAGGTGTAGATGTTCTATAAAATTATAAATTCAATTTTATACAGAATGTCCTAATTTACCGAATTTATCAAACGTGGATGTCGTTTTGAAAGATTACTTTGAATTTTATATGAAAGAAACTACATTGGAACGATGTAGATTACAAAGTTTGTTTGCCAATGTTCTTACAAATTTTATAAAGCCCACATACCAAACAATTCTCTATATATATATATATATATATATATATATGTACTCGCAAAATTATATTAACGTGAAATTAAATTAGATCTATATTAACACAACATAAAGTACGATCTCCACTATCTAGCAACCTTAAACATTATTTTCCACTTGTCAGCTTCACTTGATAAGGTGCTCCATCTTTCAGAGATGAGCTTGCCTCATAGTAAACTCCTCTGGTTTTACTAATTTAACAAAATTGCTAAAGAAAAAGTATAAAAGCTATCTACAGTACTTGATTCATCCAATAAAAAAATTTAATCAAAATAATCTTGCTAAAAATTGTAATAGAAATCGATAAATGCGTATATATAGATTCCAACCTAAACCTCACGAAGAACCTGGGTTTAGAAACAATACATATGATAATTGATTGACATTAGGAACATATTTCAGATTATTATTATATGGGAATGCCAAAAATTAATTTAAAAAACATACTAGACAGCTTAATAACAAGATCAATATTCTAAAGAAAAGACCAAGACAATACCCTAGACTGTTATTAGTCGTACGGTATATTAAGATCATGTTTCAATATTAGTCGAGATTCGAACAATCTTTTGAAGAATGTAATCTTGTCTTTGTCCCGTTAATTCTTAATTTTCACTCAATTTAAAAGTGTGGTTAATATTAACTAAGGAGTTATCTAGTGTGACTTAACAGAATTGAAGAATTTGTATAATGATCAATTGACACCTGATGTAATTGTTATCTCAGCTGAACGTCAGTGTATAGGGCCATCGAAAATATCAAGAAAGTCCACAAATCATTGCATAAAAGATAGCGTAAAAATACTATTGACTCAAGTTAATGCTGCTGCCCTAGTAGAAAATCATCCCAGTTTATGGCCATTTTTTCTGGACTCGATTACTTTTAACACAGAGACCAGAAAAATTGGGCAGAAACTGGTGTCATTTTCTACTAGGGTGACCTAATGTTTCACTTTTGTACTAACCAAGATGGCAGATGGCAAAAAAATATTAGAATTCCATATCAAAAGCAGTATGCAATTTCGACGGGTTTAAAAATAAAAAACGAAAATAAAGTAGTCTAAGAGGAGAGAGTGGCAGAATGTTGTAAAAGTTATTTCAGAATTAATAGAAGTAAAAAGAATAGAGTTATATGTTCATATCACGAATTTTATAATTGCTAATAGTAGGAAATAAAGTTATAAAAAATTTAATATAATAAATACGTATTATAAACGCATGTTTCCAACATCTTTATAAAAATTGCAAAAGTACTCGCAATTACTGGAATCCAGTTAATACGTTTATTAATTGTAGTAGCGTGAAAAATCTTGACTTAGGAATTCTCAGAGAACTATTCGAGCGACATATCATAATTTTAAAACTGGATTTAAAAAGATATTATATGTCTAGAAATATATAGCTACATGACACTATGCAGGTACGAGTTGGAACTCTGACCCACTTTTGACCTGAGCATCAAGCTTGAGAATTTAACGGTACATTGATAATGGGCCTTGGATGGCACAATTTGCTTCTCCCGATTATGCAAAGTATTCGGCATTCAAGCTGAAACCTTTGAAATCAAGATATTCATGGAATGGAAAATATTCACTTTTCATGCATATATAATTAAATAATTATGAATATTGGGGGAATAATGTACAGTATAAATAAATTATTAGCAACTCTGGTTACCTAATATACCTATGTTCGAATTGAAACACGGATGAGTAAAAGTTAAATAAATACATTTTTGAACTATACGACGCATACATATAAGAGTATATATAATTTCGTAAAAAATTAATTTTGCTCTCTGATAAATTACAAAATTATTTTCGATTAAAATTTTTATTTTTATATTAATTCTTACCTCGAAAATCTAATATTGAAATATTGGACATTGAAAACCCTGCTAAGTTTTTAATGCTTCTCGTATCAGAAAGGTATATCATAGTTTAATTTCTTAGTCGGCTAACTGCATTGTAGGTCCACTATTTGTTTTTCAATTGTAGTCACTATTCTGAAGTAAATATATAAATAAAACGTAAAAAACTATAATATATATTGTTGACATTTGAATCAGATATAGAAGTATTTTTTTAAGCGAAAACCTTCAAGCATTTATATATATATATATAGCATCGGGTATAGTAAAATAATTTTAAATACTATTTCTTGCGGGGAAGGAATCATTTCAAACAAAAATGTACTTCTGATCATTAAAATATTTGACTATTGTTTTTCTATTATATCAATAGGACTTTAATTTATATAAATGGTATACTTTCTATTTTTTAACTTTTGCATAACAAAAAAAAATATATATATATATACCCATGGAACAGATAAGCATCGGGTAATATAATCAACATCTCATTGTAATATGTTTTAATAAATATACTATGAATATGTTTTGATATCTTCTCGATCGATCTTTAGTAATCCTAATCTTTAGCAAACACGGAACTGCAATCATTTCTTATCTGCTTCATTTGTCACCGTCTCGCAGTTCTTACACTGGTCAATTATCGATATTTGAGCGCACGTGTATTCAGTGGTAAAATATACGAATGCGCATAAGTATGTATATATATGTATATTTAATTTGCATCGAAATAAAAATTTGTTAACATTTTTTATGGTTCCATATTTCTTTTAATTTTAAGATAGATTGTTTATAAATGCTGATTACAAAATTATTTTCAAATAAATATTTATTAAAGATCGCAAAATTATGGCAATCGTGAATGAAAAATATTTATGACATTTCGGTCAATCTTCAATATACAATAAAAGTTTTCATTCACAAGCCTACATTAGAGAAGGAGTTTTTTATTTAAGAAATAAAAAGGATCAAAAAATTAAACTCAATAAGTATACTCTCTAATGTAATAATTATATACATAACGAGAATCATGTACTATTAGCTAATTACATGATATGCATCAAATTATCGAATTTTCACCTTATTCTATATAACAAAAACACAACTAATATATTATATTAAAAGATACAGTCGAAAGGTTCATTTCCGGGTTTTTCGTGAATCTGAAATCGATCAGATATACATCTGCTGTAATCTGGACTGAGATCAGTCGAAAGTCCAATGTATACACTGACCCCCTACCAGAAGAATCCGGAAATTCCGGCAAATATATACAGGTCTCCCTGGATGTTGACATTCCGAGTTTCACGCTCGACACTGAAGGTGAGACAAGATTAGTGAATTTCGACCTTTAATATCTCAAAGACCTAACGGGACAGATGGCCTTGTACCTAAAAACGTATAATAGCGGTGGTTTTCCTTTTTAACTGGGGAATTTGATACAAAACGGAAATTTCGTTTGCGCACATATCGGCAACGGCCGACAATCGTCAATGGCCCTGCTGTGTGGCTCTGAAGTCGAAATTCATCTTTTAAAATTAAAGTCATACATGTGAAATAATTTGGCTAGAAATTATTCAAACTGCTGGAAATGTAAATTACAGTTAAACAATGTAATTTATTGAATTAACAATCTTGTTACAAATAAATCTAAAACTAAGGGATTCGTGTTTGCAGTCTTCGGCCACCAAAACCTCACCAGGACACTCCTCCCCCTGGTCCACTTACGCTATAGTCACTTGAAATTATATATAGGTGATAAACAATATACATTTTTTCAAAACTGCAAATTAACGTTTTCCAAACTTCTTCATCATCCCGCAAGTTGGACCTTTAAATCCAAATTTTGAGATTAAATCCAATTCAAGTGATATATACACACACTTCACTTCTATGAGGACGTATCGAAGAACAGATTATTATTATCAATTATAGTAGGTAGATGCATATCAATATATGAGTTGTTAAGAAAAAAAAGATATAATAAAGCGAACGTTTTACCAAAATCGCAATATCAGTGAAATTCGAAATAATGTCCTACTATTTTTTCATAGTTGATTATCGTATGTTTAGGTGGGTCCATTATGTTCTGAAACATTTAGACATTTGATCCAGATTGATGATGATTTCATTTAATAAATGAAGCAAGCTATAACATTTTTTAAGATTTACTTATCCTTTTGTTTTATTCGGGGTTATCTCAACTTCTAATTGGTCCAATTTTAGAAAACAAGTTTTATTTGGTATACAATTCCGCCCACATAGAAAAAGATGCAGAGACATGCCGAAATAACATAATCTGTGCAGCATATGATCGTCATTTCAGCATATTTCCTACATATTGGTGAATTTTTCTATTAGGGCGTTTATGTAGAATATTCATTCATCATTTTCCTCAATAAACGTAGAATGCTTCAATTTTTTCGATTTTTTTACATTATAGACATATCCTAAAAATTAATCAGATCTATAAACTAAGACAGAATATTTTTTATTTCATTTTTAGATCTATTAGAGTTTAAAACGCGGACATTTGGTGAAAAAACATATATATCTATGGTCATTTTTATTCGACTGATCAAATTCAATACTTCGATCCAACCCATGATATACGGGTCGTAGTAATTAGATTAAAATTAAGAAAACTAAACTTATATTCTCAATATATTTTCAGTACTGATTTTTAATTGTACATAGTTTTATTATGAACCTGAAACCGCTATAAATTCTCGTTATCATAACATGCCGGGTTAATCGAAATAAATAGTAAATAATTCGACAATCGAAAATATAAATCAACTTTATGCAAATTACTTTTATGCAAATTTATAAGAAAAGCAAGAATAACGCCCACTTAAATAATTTAATAGAAGTAAAAATACGAGAAACCCACGGTACTCCTACGCCTTTTGAAATAATATATTTTCCCTGAACTTTGGTGAAGAAATTACGTTAATTTTTAGTCTGCGTGTGAAATCTTAAAATAATATTGATAACGAACAATTCTAAAATAAATAAGAAAATGTAGACTTTATAAATATTTACATTGTACAATAATATTATTGTTATTTGAAATGTGTTGACGTTATTATTACTATCCATGCTATTAATAATTCCGATATTCTGCATTTTCACTTATAAATTACGTTTGCAGGAACCGGAAGAAACATCCGACACTTACCATGTATGTCCAGGAAAACTGGCGAGACTGGTGTATGCATGTTTGCCTTCACCTGTGCAAAAGCAAACGGAACACATTTAGGAACATGTATTGATCGGTTTTATTTCGGAAGCTGCTGCAAAATAAACGAAGTTTCAGACGGCTTTCAAAATGATAACGCAATTGAAGATAATCTCCTTCCGCCGAAACCTTTTGTGACAACTCCAAATTCAATCGAGAGTAACGATATTCCTGAATACGTTGAAAAAATAAAACCCGCTTTCGATAAAAAGCCAATCGTTTCCCCCACATATTCAACGACGAAAAATACGCAACCAATTACGTCAAAAGTCGGGCTAACTTCGTCAAACCCTGAAACGACAGTAACGAAAAAGACAAATTTTGAAACAAGTACAGAATTCGTAAGGCTGTCAACTTTCCAAACTATACAAAACAGCTCGGGAGACACTTCAACACTATCAAGTACAATATCATCTTCTTTCAAGACTTCGGAACGACCTGTGACGACTTTCAGTACCGTGAGTGTTTCAAATTCGGCGAGCAGTACAGACGCACCGGGTTTAAAGTTAAAACCATCCTCGCAAATGCCTTCAGTATCATACGTATCTTCGACTACATTAAAGAAAAAACCAGCATCCACGTCTACGACCACAAGGCCCTCCAAATTACCTGCAAAAACAACGTCTTCCAGCGTTACAACATCACCATTGTCTAGTACGATGCCACCAATAGAAAATAAATTGGTCAACATAACATCCTCGGCAACAGCAGTTACGGAAAGTTTCACAAAACGACCACTTACAACACAAAATTTCAATAGCAACAGTAGTGTTACCTCCCAGCCTGGCGTATTATCAAATATTCCGACTAAACCTATAATATCGGCGACAACACAAAAACCTGTACTGGTTACTAGATTTCCACCAAGAAACGTAACTACAAGTAAACCATCGACTAAAAATCCTTTACCTTCACAAAGTTTCGATTCATCAGTAACTATTTCAACAACGATAGCTACGAAAAAGCCAACTACAATAACAACGCAACCAGTTACGTCCAAAAAACCAATCGCACCTACAAAACCGGTTGCATCGACAAAACCAAGTGCGCCAACTAAGCTTGCATCAACGGTAAAGCCTATTACTTCGTCAAAACCTATTCCTCCGTCAAAACCTATTTCTTCAGCAAAACCCATTTCTTCGACAAAACCCATTTCATCGACAAAACCCATTTCTTCCACAAAACCTATTTCTTCGACAAAACCTATTTCTTCGACAAAACCTATTTCTTCGACAAAACCTATTTCTTCGGCAAAACCTATAACAACAACCCGTCCGGTAATAAACACATCTTCAGTGCCGCCTACAAAGATAGTTACATCATTCAAACCGACTAATACAACCAAAGGATCAACGGAAAATAGCCCAACTGCAAGTTCTGTTTCAATTGATCATAAACCAACAAAAAAGAAACCATCAATAACATCGCAAACCACAAAAAGACCAGGTCCTTCCCAAAGTAATACAAAACCCAACGCACCTTCTAAAACTCCCGTCAAAGGAAAACCCACCGTTAATCCGAGCGATAATGGACCAATTTTAAGTCCAAAGCCTACAAAGAAGAGGCCTGCAACTTCGACAAAACGTCCATCGACATCGGGTACCGCTTCAACCGGTACAAAAGTCAATACATCGGCTAGACCAGTGTCTTCAACACCCGAAGTGCCTCATACCACGCAAGGGATTCCGCTTACGAGTTTGAAGCCTACGAAAAAACCATTCGACAAAACCACAACCGTAAAAACGTCCCTCGACCCGTTGACAGCAACTCCAAGTTCTTTCCCGACAACTGTAACAACTGTAAGACCTACCACTGCAGCAATTACAACGGAAAAAGTGAAAATTACGAGCAGCGAACAAACGAAACCATCAACACCAAGTGTTACGCCTGCACCAATACATACTTCTTCTGTACATATCTCTAGTCAGCCACCAGTTGTTCATACAACGCAGTCTTTACTGTTAGGATCCACATTGTCAAATGAAATATTACCGCCAAAGAGTCCCGAAAACGAAACAGAAGGAGGATTTATATATACAACGACTCACGCTCCCGGATTAATTACGTGGAGCTCTAATTCCGATATCACCGACGTGCCAACTAAAACCAGTGCGTGGTCGTCCACTCAAAGTAAGTTTCAGTTTTAAATATTTGATATTTAAAGTGATAAGCATAAATGATGTAAATCAATTCTAGGAATGACATACATTCTAAAGTGTTAATTTCTTACGACATTCGAATTAAATATTGCAATCGAAAAATTATTCAAAAATCAATTTTTAATAAATCTTCATTCTGATGACATTTAAATTATGCTAAAAATCGTGAGATTATATTCATACTTAAAGATGTAGTCTCAAGTCTTGAGTAGCAGGAACACCTATTTCAGGACGAAATCAATTAAAGAGATAAAAAATAAGAATACATTTTTTCAGATTAATTGGCAAGAGCCATCCATTTGATGGTATGGTCAAAAACTATTTTCGCTTATCTGTCAGTGATACTGTTAACATTAATTTAAAATTCTATTGATCTAGGACGTAGTAACGGTTTTAAAAGCCACCGTAATCTCTCTTACGTATTATTTGTTTTTTATCTCGCTGTTCCCGATGCTTCGTCGGAAATCTCATAAATCCTTTCTCTCTCTTTCTCTCTCTCTTTCTCCGCCTTTTATTAATCATTTTCTGAATAAATAAGAACTTTTCATCTATTTTATGTTTACCATTCGATATTGCAAAAATCTCTTTGAATTATTGTAATTTCAGTCCATTTTGATTCTTCAGTGTCTTTGATGTCGCAAACATAATTTTATTTATTTCATAGTCTTCGAGGGTTTCCGTTGCATTTATTAAGACATTATTGCAATAATAATATTTCGCAAAACTTTCTTCATTCATGAAAAAATATACATCTGCAAAAGTCTTGAAAAAATTATTGTAAGAGAAAAAGAGGCTGCGATCAAGAACGGTATGTTGAAATACGGGATTATTTTTCAGAAACGACGGAAGCAGCAGCAAGTCCAATTACGACGCCTGATGGTTGGATATTCATAAAACCACCGACTACTGAAAAAGTCAATACCGAGGTGATTTCGGAGGCGAAACCAGTCATCACGACGACCCAGCGTCCACTTACTTCCGGTAATGATAACAAAATAACGTTACGTTTTATATTGCGTTCTTATATGCATTCCCACGTGCGAGTTGTTTTCTCCAGATTAAAAAAGTGCAATTGTTGCATTTGGCGCCTGTTTTGCATTGATTTTTAACATCCTCATATATGCATTTTATATAAATTATTCGAAATCTGACTATATATTTGTTTTCATACGCAGAAATATATTGACATGTTTTCTTGGTATTTGATATTCGATAGGGGTTTTACGAGTTCTACATTGTAAGACGGTTCCTATTATATGCAGTAATTAAAGCGGTATTGATTAAACGTCAATATCCTTTCCACAATTCTTCACAAATCTCTTTAAAATTCATTGCATTTATATAAAATTGGAACTGTTTTAAAATCATTTTTTTATTTTTTTTTTTATTTTTTCCTTCATAGCGGATTTTTCCATGTTTTCAATTAGTCTTAAAGGATTTATTTTAAATTGATTTATTGAAATTAGCATTTAAAAATTAGAAAGGATATTGAGAAAATAACTCATTCAATCAAGGAATTGCACAAATTCATTAATCGAAAAAATTAAAATTTCTAGATATCTTTCTGATCTGTAGACAATTTTTAATTAATTTTAGAAAATCTTTTTCAACGATTAAAAATCACTAGAAATTTAATGATTTTTGCAGAATTGCATCTTTTTGGTTCGACATTATAAGAATGAAGTTACATAATCATTCACGATCATGATAACCATAAAATCTTTCTCCCAGCACTCGGTTATTTTTTTGATATATGTAAAAGCAGGATTCTAATGAAATTTGAGACAGTCGTTGATGAAAGGGAAGAGTACGTTCTGAAAAAAATAATTAAATGATTTCAATTAAACTCTATAATAAATAAACTTTTATTTTTATTTTTCGTGACGACAGAACATCCAACGACAGAATCTAAACCAGTGTCCGTGACAACTACAACGACAGAAAAAATTACGACAGGTCAATCAGTCACCATGTCTCAAATGTTGTCAACGATAGCAAGTGTCACTGTGACAACGGATATTCCAGAACCCGCATACGAGCCGCTGAATATGTCTGATTATCGACAAGGTACGACAAATTCTGTTAAATTTGAACATAGGCCACTTACACTGAGCAAAGGACATATTGTCTTGAATAATGCGTCTTCAAATATGGCGAAATAAACCATTCGTTAACGATAAATAAAGTTCGTTAATGTGTACACTTATTTCATATATATGTATCATCAAAGAAATTGCCATTTTTTTTTAAATACGGGATTTTACATATTCACGAAATTTATTCACAATAAATGGTCCATTTCGATATATTTGACGAAGCCCTGTTTATGATAAATAAACATTTTTCATAGTGCAAAATATTAACAAGATGAAATAAATTTAGATGTTGTCTTAAAATTCAATATACCGAAAGCTGCATACATTTCAGCTAATGATTAGATGCATTGTAATCAAATTCAAAATAATGAGATTTATTGATTGTGAATTCATTTGTAAAGTACGTCCGATAACAGTAAGTGATTAATCAGGTCAATGACTTTCTTTACGTTTATGCATAAGTTTTAGATTATTGCAAATTTGAGAGTTAGTGTAATTATTTATGTCAGTCTAATTAAATATATCAATAGATACTTAAATTATTAATTACATGATGACTTTGTGCAAACTAAAATTGACACCATACATTAAAAAAACAACGATACAATATTTAGGATAAAAAATCATATCTATCTTTCATTCAATTTACTAGAATCAGTAACATTAATCTGACTATTTTATTAGGTACAATTAATCGGAACCCATGCGATCAATTGGGACATTTCTCCTAACGTCATTAGACCTGAAAATGAGATCTTTTCTTCCTTAGTTTTAGTATTTTTACTCTTTGAATTTTTATTGCAATTGCTTCAAAACAATATCGCTTTTACTTGTTGAACTCGGTGGAATTTCCGCAGAGATAAATTGGAAGGTCGACGGTATCATTCAATTGAAACCTGACGTCTATTATTCACTTTTTAATATATCGAATTTTAATCTATCGATTCTGACGAAAGATCTACTTTTCATAAAGAATTTTCTTTCTTAAAGCAATCATCAACTGTACAGATATCTATCGTATTTGGCTGATTGATCGGCCCGGAGATTATTTATGTTTATCGGTGAAGGTGAAGAACTCGTTAAATATTTTGAAGATACGCATATAAGATTAGTACTATTTTTATAAAATTCTTCGAATTTTCATTCGGTTAAATGCAGTTCAAAAAGTAGTTATTCATTTTCATTTTTACTTGGACATGTGTCAATTTATGATAAAATTTTTTAATTTTTTGAAAAAGATATTTCAATATTTAACTACATTCTCGGTACTAAAAATAACAAAATAATTTTAACAATCCATATTAAAATTACAACAATAAAAACAGTATAAGGTAAATTACATAAAAACATACTTATGAACGACCATTATATATAATTATTCCATTATATAAATGTCTCAATTTGTATATGAGTCGTATAAAAAGCGATTTTTATGCGACAAGAACTATATGATCTTACAACTTACTGAGGACGTATATTTACTATAAATTCACACATTCTTAACAAACATGCATATAAAGCAGAAAAACAACGATTTGAATATTGATTTGCAAAGCGAACAATGATCATGTCGTAGCTGTAATGCTAAAAAGCATTTTCAAGATGATGAAAAAAGATAAAAGTAAGACAGTACCAGTTCCTCCGGTCTGTTCGACATATACCAAGTGCGCATGTTCACCAATATGGCCGCTGTTTTGAAGCACGCGAATTTCTTACGTAGCCTGAACTCAACTATGTTTGTACTTGCAGTCTGTGGGAGACGCCTATTTCCGGAATCCAGAATTGTTGGAGGCGATGGGAGCACCTTCGGTAAATGGCCGTGGCAGGTAAATTATCTCACAGAATATTACATTCTTCTAAATAATGTTCTGCCAATGACATTTTCATTTTTCACCTCATATTCCAAAAGACGTTTATATTTCTGTAAGATTAAATGTCAGACAATTTTCAAAAAATTTACACGTGTCAGGATTATGTCTTCGCCTGTATTGTAAACTATTATTCAAAATGTTGATTTTTTTTTTTTTGCATGCTGAATGACAAACCTGTTAACGCATAACATTGACGAGATTCGCTAGATCTACTTTCTAACAGACTATTCCGAACTTACTTCGATGAATCACGTTCGTCCTGAATGTTCACTTTATCAATGCAATCTTTTTTTTTTTATATAATAAAACGCGTAATAAAATAGTATTTATGAGATTTTTTTGAATGACTTGTTTATTACTTTATAGTTAGCATTAATTAATATATGTTTATACTTTTATTATTATTATATTATATGCATATGTTTCAAAAAAAAGTCCATGATATTGAAATCAACGAAAATGGATATATATATACCATAATTATTCATTTGTATTCTCGTAAACTGGCTTGAAAGACTACCATAAAACAAAACATAAATCGGAACAATGCTTTCTTCTTCGTGATCTTCATTAACACAAAAACGTAATAATAATAATAATTAATTTTTTTTGTTATTGAACTGTTGTTGCAATACAACATCTAAAAAAAATGAATATCAATAATAATATTCAATATATTCTTTAAATTATATAAGCTTTATTCTTACTTCAAAACTTTTTATTTTCGTTTCGCTTAAATACGTGAGGAATTAATAAATAACTTGACTTCTGACTGTTATTCCGAACCAAAGTGTATTGAACTTCCAACAAAATAACAAGCGAATCATCGTCAAAATATCATCGGCGAAAACACTCGCCACGTTAACGTAGTCATAACGTCGGCACATGTACATTTTATGGCAAAATAACAGTCGATAACAAAATTTTTATTGTATTTCATTAATTTACACATATATATATATATATATATATATACATACACATCACGTTCTCAAAGCTCTGACAGGGTCTTAGTTATTTTTTCTTTCTAAATTTTAATTAGCAAAGGTGATTCCTTCGAATTTTTATTTGTATCACGATGACCGCACAAATCGAAATATTCAAATCCGCTTATCCTGCATTGAATATAATCTTTCAGCAGATTTAGTCGATACTTCTCATTTTCCTGGTCCTATCTATCTATGTCCTTCTACTGGCTACGAACAGTAGAAAATAATGTTTATTTATCATTTTTATCATCGTCATTATCAGCATCACCATCATCATGATCAGTATCGTTATTATTATCATTAATACTGTAGTATTAATACTAATGAAAATATTTGTATTAAATATCCTTTATTTTAGATATCCTTACGCCAATGGAGAACCTCAACTTATCTTCACAAGTGCGGCGCTGCACTTCTTAACGAAGATTGGGCTATAACCGCAGCGCATTGTGTCCAAAAGTAAGTATTTATTTAATTGTACTATTACACCACACGACTAATATTGTCATACATTCCTTTACAAAAATAGAGGAATGAAAGTCGTATTTCAAATTTAAAGTTACCCGCTTGTATATGAAATATAAATGCATGCCAAAAACTGGCTAATCTATAAACAATCATGTATTATTGATGATAATATGTGTGCCATTATTTCAGTGTCCTGCCTGGCGATTTGCTTTTACGAATCGGAGAACATGACTTAGGCAACGAAGAAGAGCCATATGGATTTCAAGAAAGACGTGTGCAAATTGTCGCAAGCCATCCTCAGTTCGATCCACGTACCTTTGAATACGATCTTGCGTTAATGCGATTTTACGAACCGATTACGAACTTCCAACCTAACGTTTTGCCGATTTGCATACCAGATGATGATGAGGATTACGTGGGTAGCACGGCGTACGTCACAGGATGGGGAAGGCTTTATGAAGGTAATTCATTTTTTCGATTTTGGACTGATCACATAATGAACTCATGCTACGATTGCTTCTTTAGCCGTCTCAAATTCATTTCTTTGTCAGTAAATATTTACTACAATGGAGTCAGTTTTCTTGTGTCATGATAATTATCAAAAAATAAATGTCCATTAATGACATTCTTGCTATAATCCGTGTTAAAGACTTATTTAGACTATGAAGCAATCGTCATGACATTATAATTCCTAATCAGAACTTGACAACGTTTATTCCAGTTTTACAAACCCTACTGGACTCTTTAACCACCCAACCATCAACTAGACTTTTATCTTATTTTCAGCAGCTCTTACATCCGGCACTTGCCCTATAAACAGCACCTTTGCTCTTAGCATGGATTTAATTAATTCTTTTTTATTGTTTCTTGTCATTTCTGGGTCCATTCTATCCGTCTTAACATCACAGTGGTGATTTTCTAATTGAACATTGCTGCTGGGTTCTTCCTATAAATTATAATCAGCTACTCATTTTATGAAGTCAGGATCCGTGCTGGAAATGCCATTAGTGTAAGAATATGGTGAAACCACATTTGCCACTGGCATTCTGAAATAACATTTTCTGATTAATTTTCCACTTTTTATACTGTACTGCCCCAGAAAAGTAATTCTTCAGATAAAATTGATCGATAAGAGACCTTAACGAATCTCTACTTGCAATTATCATCGCTAAGTTAATATTATTTGTACTTGAATAATTTAAAATGTTTTCCAGCTGAGAAAGAATGTCATTTAAATGGATTTATATTGATGATTGAACATTTTTAACTTACTTTCTTTCACAATTTTTACAGACGGGCCCTTACCATCGGTACTACAAGAAGTCGCGGTGCCAGTTATAAACAATACTGTTTGTGAAGGAATGTACAGAACTGCTGGATACAACGAGCACATACCACACATTTTCATATGTGCGGGCTGGAGAAAAGGCGGTTACGATTCTTGCGAGGTAATAAATTTTTATTTTCATCGAATCCTACTTGTTTTCTTTTCCTTTTATACGGTTTCGGTTCAAACAGTAGATTAGTAGAGAAAGTAATTTATATGAGAATTATATTGTACATTAGTAGAAGTAGTAGTGATAATGGTAAAATTTAGTATTAGTAAACATTATAATGTTTTCTTAATTTACATTCCCGAATATCTATATAATGAATTAATAATTAAAAGTCAAATAAATGAAGGTTGAGCTTCGTTCAAGGTATGACGTAAAACATTGCTAATTTCTGGAACGCTTTTCTTTTGTCTTTTGTTATTTCGGAGCTACTGGTGATGGATAGTTATGCGTGAAATAATCATCTTAGAAAAATATTTAAATAAATAATTTTTTTGTTGCCGTAAATTAAAAAATCATTAATTGAGATTGTCGGTATTCTCGTCCATTTAATTTATTAAAATTAATTTTCATAAAATGAAAATTCTTCCTTATATTCCTGGTATATCTAAGACAGTGCTGTAATAGAAACCCGAAACGTCAAAATGTAGAATTGTAATTATTTAGTCTAAATACCAAGAAGAACTTTCATTCTATATCCTTGGTGGAAAAATTAAAATATTTATTATGGCTAATCCTTATTATAGAGGAAGTGCTGTAAAAGCATATAAGTAAAATTGTCCTCAATTTACAGTATAAGCATCGATAACAAATGCAGTATAATCTTTAAACCACGAACAATACGTTTAAAATTCACAATGTACCCCTACGAACGAATAAATCGATTACCTATAATGTGAAAATAGCACGTAAATTTTCCTCATATTTCATGCATCAGAATCTATCAGTCACGCTCCTGTCAATTAATACGATTGCCCCATTATCGGTTGAAAAATGTAGAACTTTAGATGGAGTAATCGTAACGTATGCTAATCCAGTGTACCAATTTAAAGCGTAATCATTTTTTAAGCATTTTTTAAATTTTATTTTTTGTTGCGTTCGTTTTGTAACTAAATGATATCAATTTTCTCATTTTTTTCTTGAAAATCAGTCACATGATTATTTTTTTTTTTTTCATTTTCTTTTAATTTTAATGTTCTTTTAATTAGGCATTAATGTTCAAGGTTTTTCCTCCTTTGAAATAAAAAATCTTCTTTGCAGCTACTAAACAATTATTATTGTATATTATTGCCCAAATATCCAGAGTTTCTAACCATATTTTTCTGATTGAACTATTAGAGGACAAAGCAGAAACTTAATTTTTTTTCTAGCGTATTTTGTAACACGTCATTGCAATGTCGAGTGTAAGCTTACATGTAATACTCAAATCAGGCTGACTAAACCTAACAATTAACCTACAAGGAAGAACGAATGCTTTAGCCATAATGTATTCGTTAATTAATGCTCTTAATAAATCCCGGGATGGATTTCCCACTAAATAACACTGTCATTGATCTTCTACCCGTCACACAGTGAAAGAATTTAATGTCTATGAATGCAGAAATTACCATATTAGTTTCTATTTTCATATTATATAACTTAAACAATGTATGTTGAATTCAAAAGTAAACAAAATGATTTTATATCTATTGTAATATTCATGTACAAAATTCATGCAAAAATCTCTTGCTTGTATTTTATATTTTAACTAATAACTCTCGATATTTTTTTTAAGTGAAAATTGAGTGTCTCTTTTTAGGAGACAACTCCCCTATTGACTTTAAAAAGAGTTAAATTTAATTAATACTTTAAAATGAGTAAAAAATCCATTTCCTTAAAAAAGTAGCAGAATTTTAACTTCAAGAAATAATTAAAAAGTTATATATTATTCCAAAAATAATAACGACATTTTATTTACAGGGTGACAGCGGCGGACCATTAGTGATACAAAGGAAGCGTGACAAAAGATGGATTTTGGCTGGAGTAATCAGTTGGGGTATTGGATGCGCCGAACCGAACCAGCCGGGAGTTTACACACGTATTTCCGAATTTCGAGAGTGGATCAATCAAATTTTGCAATTTTGAAAGATGACACAAAATTGACTTTTTTGAACAGAAAATGAAAGGACAGTTAATAGCTGGGCAAAGAGATTTAACGAATTGCAATTACGAATCTCCGAATGCTCTTCGTGTTACTATTCGAAACATTATACAGTGATCTATCTTGCTCATCGATCTGAGTACTAATATTTCGCAAGAACCTAGTATGTAAGTCTATTTATTAATAAGAATTGTCAGAGGACCAACGATTCAAATTCGATCGCCAAAACGTGTAAATATATTCATACAAATTTGTATTTTATTTCTCGAGTCGTTTCATAATCGTTTTGTACATGTTCGCATTAAAATACGTTATTTTCCATTCAAATTTTGAAATGATACGTAATATTTATGTATAACGACTATTTTATGAATTTTTTATATTAACGTAATCATTAAAAAAAAAAGTGAATTTCGTGTAAATATTTTTTTATACAAATGAAAGTTTATCACTTTTGTAATATATAAAAGCAAACATTATAAATGTTCAAGAATAACATAACATTCATGCCTGAAACAGATATAATGTGTGAATGTTTAGTTTATCCTTCTTGAATAATTTCTGAAATTTTCTCAGTCGATGCCATTTGTGTAAGTCCTACTTAAAAGTTGAGAATAGAACGCAAAATTAATTACACTTCTAAAAATGTGTGACTCTGTCAAAGTCTATAACTCAAATAAGACCTTCGAATTTCTAATTTAATTTTTTCGGTTAAATTGAAATATAAAAATGCTCAAATCAAGACTTTTTAAATGTCTCGTAGTTTATCAGGAAATAGGTATCGAGTATTATTCTTAACTGTGCCTTTTTATCATTAATCATTCTGGACTGATCAAAAGAACTTAAACTTTTTCTGAAAAGTAAACTTTTAAAAAACATTTTGCATACTGCAGATTGAAAAAGTTATAATAGTTTCATGACTTTTTTTCTGTTACAAAGAAAAGAAGAAAAATGTTTGCTTAAAAGAAGTTTGCAGAAAAAGTATAAGGAATTCGAAAATGTTGAAGCATTTAGTGTCGTACTTGAGAATATCATCGGAAGTTAAGCCGGAACGTATCATTTGAGAATTTTCAGATGCCTTCACTATTATCTTACATTGTGCTGAAGGCCACTGAACTGCGAAAAGATGGTACATTCCGGCTATTATTTATAACGTAAATACATAACATGTAATCTAGCAATTTATCGTCGATAATAAGAATTGTTTATAATGCACGGAATGATCAACACATTAATAAATATTGTAAAAAATTAACAAATCCTAACGTGTATCGCAGTGAAAAAAAAAATAATTCACTCTAAATGAAATTCCCGTACTTTCGATGATAATTCGCTTTATTGGAATTACAGTAAAAATGATGATTACATTGAAATATTGGTATGGTAAACGTTGCGTTTAGTTGTAAGTTTAATTAATAAAAATAATGAAATTATAATGAAAATGTGTCAATTATCCAGTAAACGAAAAATGATTGAATATTCAAAATTTGGATTAAGACGGATTTAGAATGATTATTATGGATTCGTACATACCGATGAATACTTCTCAATTCTTTTTAATCCAAAAGTTGACCTCCCAATCCTTTTTCGTTTACTGGATATAGTGATCATGTTCCTATTAGTAACTTTGTCCCTCTCGATCAGATTCGTGGTCGTACATTATCGCTAACCATTGGTGATTTTTTTTCTGTTAAGTGTATTATAAAGCATATGGAATTATCTTCCACTATAACAATATTTATTTCAGAAATTAATGAGATTTCAAATAATTGAAAGGGACGAGTCAATAATAGAAACGTAATTGATACGTTTAGGTCATATGATGTGTTTGAAATTTTTCTTAAGATGGCTTAACCGTGTGGAGGTTAGGTTGCAAATCGTGTAAATTATTAATTTAATATGTATTTCGGCTTTAATAATTTCATGAAGTGGGTGAAATGGATGATAAGTGTTTCTTCACACGTCACCACGTTTTCAAAAACATTTAATGTTCAAAATTATTCTTCAACTTTACATTTCTTAAAAGACTTCGATTTAAGTTTAACAATAAAATGTGAGTGCTATTGAATTATTATTTAAATTAAATTTGCCTCTGTGAATTTCATGCATATTTTCGTAAAGTCACAAAATTTACATATATATGCATAGCATTTAACATCCACATGAATTAAATGTAGTATTCATGTAATTTAATGTAAATATATATTAAATATAATACTTAAGCACAGGAACTTTGAATGCAAACGGAAAGATAATTTATGTATATGTGTACGAAACCTGTTGAACATATTCGTAGGATTACGTGTGTATTGCGTAGATTTAATTTCAAATTTACGTATTCTCAAAAAATCTAAAGTGATATGTACGGAGTGAAGTATAGTTGCATTACCGAAGGAAACAGTGCACATTACAAATTTATACTTTCGTTTTTGACTAACTAAAAACTTTTTTTGGTTATAGAAATAATTATTGGTAGTACGATTAAATTTATATTCGATAAAAGTACATAAGCCTTTCACGCTCGAGCCACCTTAAGACAAATATATATTACGACGTACGAATGGCGCTCGTTAATAATTTAATGTTAAAATATCGTGATATTTATTATAAATTTAGGTTCATTTGACAATGTAATATTAATCGTGAAATCAATTTTATTGGAGAATAAATAAAATTCATTCACGGATTATATATGATGTATATGCGCTTTATAATTTAATATATATACATATTTTATATATATATATTAAAATAAATATTTATATTTAATAAAAATACGATTCTCATCTTCTCGTCGATTAATGCTTGCCTATCCAAAAATGCCCGAATCCTAAGGGGGAGACAATTTTGTTTTTTAAGTTTTTAAAAACGTTTAACATACATTATTTAAAAAAAAAATTTCTTAAACGTTGATCATCTTTTTTTTTTACTACGAAAAACATTTTTATAAAAATACATTTTCGACAAACTTGTAACATAAAAATGTCTGAATAAAATGTCATAACACAGTTTTTGTTTCTACGTGAAAATAATTATTTATTTATTTTGTTTTTGACCTGTAATTAACTGTTATTTTCATTACCGTGCGATTTTTATTAAAATATTATTATGATATATCACAATTTAATAGGTAATAGAGAGGACAAAATTCACACCCAACTTCTAGACTTTTTAAATTTTGTGCAATCTTTTTAACAATTCATCAGTCATTTTGACTTTCAGTGGATTTAATTATAGGGTAAAATAGGATTAGTACTAAAACTTGATCAAACGTTCTGGGCATTCTAGTAAATGATCTGCTGAACTTGGTCAATGAGGACACTGTCAATGTGTATATATATTGTAAATCAGTCATTTAAACAATAAACTTTAAAGATCAAATTGTTGGTTATCTATTTTATAAAGTTTCAAAAATTATGTAAACTGAAAGAATTGTAGTACTTGCAATTATACATAATATAATATAATCAATATATGGGTATATATATATCATTTCAAAATTGAAAGTGAACATTTTTAAAACTTTTCCATCATGCTGCAAAATGAACCGAAGTATTGAACTTATTAGCAACACGTGAAAAAGTACCGCTCACCGCCCCCTTTTATTTTTGTATGTTTATACGGGTGCATTATGTTCTGAAACACAAGTAGAGCATTTGATCCAGATTTGTAAATACATGAAGCAAGATGCAAGATTTTTTTAGGTTTGCTCATTCTTTTGTTATAATCGGGGATATCTCAACTTCTAATTAGTTAATTTTAGAAAACCGATGACTGATTGATTGGATATACATTTATTCCGAGTATTTAGAGTATACACATTCGTAATTTTTCATGCAGTTTATGTATTGCGGACACTATGAGGCTCGATACGCGAATGAGCCTTTAAAAAAAATTTTGGTTACGTAGGCGAAAAATTCACGAACAAATATAGTCTACGAACGTTAAAACCGGTTGCCTTCTTCACTTTAAGAAAGGGGCGTTAAATCTGAGAATTGGAAAATCGAAGCAAACCAAATTCAATACTTCGTCTGACCTATATACGGTACCGGTCGAAGTAAAATGTTCAAAAATAAAGTTGTTTTATATACATAATGCATATTTAAAGGCAATCACTATATTGGTCAAATTACAGGAATCCAACAAAATTAGATTGTAAAACAACATATATTCCGAGTTATAAGGACAATACCAATATAATGACATTAGTATTTTGAAATTCTATAGTAACTCCATTTCTTAAAAGTGTAATCTAATTAGTCCAAATTCAATGGGTTGAAATTGATCCAGCAATTGGTCGCCATCGTAATACCCAATAATGAACTAATGCAAAGACAGATAAGTGACTGCTCAGTACCTGGGAAAAAATGGATTCAGCTATAGTTATATCTGAATCATATATGGTTATATCTGGATCATATATGGTTATATCTGGCTCATATATGTTCCAGATATGATCATATATAATTGAGATATA
>JAPYZR010000424.1:0-48081 GCA_030522945.1 Trichopria nigra | reverse complement strand
AAAAAAAAAAAAAAAAAAAAAAACAAAGTAAAGTACTATAATAAATTATTAATTTAAAAATAGTTCTTGATATAACATAATTGTTTTTCATAATGTCGAACAATAACAAAATTATTCAATTCTTAGAATTAATGTTTTCTTTAAAAAAAAAAAAAAAATAATAATTTTATATAACTTGACAACGTTATTTTCTTTTGTTCTTTTAATAAAAAATAGAGTTAATAATAATAATAATACAAAAGCAGTTTATATTTAAGCATTTATATGTAAAATTAAAATTAAATGTAATTTAAAATGGACGCGAAACCTATAATTAATTGTAATTAATAAAGTTTTGTAATTTCTATTTTCCGTAGCCTGGAAAATTCTTTCGCACCGAGCGGTGTTTGACAACCGCTTGCAATGCGATAAATAACTGTTAATAGTATTTTCCATCGTGTGGCAAAATCTTTAATAAATTCGGGGATCTTCGAGAAAACTAGACAGATGAAAGTCGTTATGAAAAAATGAATTGCACTAAAAAAAAGGTAGGTGGAAATCGCGCATGGCGAAATCTTGCGGAGATCTTTAAATTTATTAGGGATTTTTCATGAGATTAAAAGCACTAATAACCGTAATTTATTGGGATTCAAGGTTATCAAACTCGGAGATATTAACGGAGTGAAACGTAGAGTTCAGGGAAGAAATATTAATGAAAACGTCATAATTGAAAGTTATATTACAGTCTATCGACCTTAATTACCACTGCTCGAGAAAAGTTATATAAAATTATATGAAACTGAGTCCATTTCAGTTTCATTTCCTTTATAATTTTATCATAAAATTTAATTAATTCTCAGGCTAACGACCAATTACAATTTCTCTTTCAAATATTGCTTTTTTATGTAATGTTTAAAGAATATACCTTTCGTAAAAATAAATTTTTATGCGTAAACTTACATTTATTTTGAAACAATCAAACAAACGTGTAACATAAAACATTTTTTGTTTAGAGTTCAAACATACATATATATTTTTAATATTTTTAGTATTTGGCGTTTCGCGAGCAAACTTTTTCAAAACTTGGGACTGAATTTTTTTCAAGTATGCTTGTTTTCAAATAAAACTTTCGCCATTTAGTGGAAACAGTATATACTGATTAAGATAAAAGAATTCAGGTATATTATTTTCCGGACGCACTACACGAATAGTAAATGTAAATAAGTATTAGGTTTGAAAATATAAAATTATATTATAATGTTATAAAAAATATATAATATAAAATATGAAAATTTATAAAGTAGACTTCTTGGTCGTTTTGAAAACTTTTGAATAAAAAAAATGAGAATTCTTTAAATTGAGAGACGAATATTGAATTCATCGGATGCATAGAAATGTATTGAAAGGCATTAAATTCGATTACTGGGTATCTATGTATAGGTATATACAGGGTATATATAACACAGTAATATATCACGTATATCAAAATATATATATATAGATATAACAAACGTTAATTCTTTATTCTTAATTACACTTTAATATCTGAATTCTTAATATCTGTTTTTTTTATGTCTCTCTTTATATCACTCTTTAATATCCAATTTTCTTCATGTATATAGTCAACCAAATCATGGAAACGTATATTTGCGGCGTTTTCTTTCGTCGTCAATGGACAGTTACATCAAGAAAATTTCAATTTCATTTCATCCAATCAAAGAATAATGAATAAATAACAAAATAAAAAATAGTAGACAATTAAAATGATTTATGAAAAGAAACGTAAAGTACGAGTAGCGTTCGTATATCGTATACGCATTTCAGTAGAAAAAGACAGTTGCATAGTAGTAAATTTATTTTTTCTCATTATCAATGCGTTTAGCGAGGATGCAGGAATGACAATAATTTATGTAATAACATTAAAAAGCTTTTTACCATTGAAATTCATCTCGAGTGCTCTTATTCATACGTATATTTTACTCTCGGTTTAATCTGGACTATACGTGTGTATGGGTACTCTCACGGCAAGAGGAAGTCTGAGCTGAGGGAGACTCGTGAGAGAGATTCACGGTAATGCGAGCACCGCATGTGTGCCACAATTTGTAGCTTCGCATAAGGGGTTACAATGTACGGTACACAACGTGCATGACTAAGGTCGTATTGCGGCTCTCTGTACGCATGAATGCCTACATCTTATTTATACCGTCGCTGATGAGTTCTGCAGGAGCGAGTGTACGAATTCAGCTGCTAATGCATTTTTAATTCAAATATGCTGACGACGATTGGTCGCACATGCATCGCTGACAATAGGTGAACATATACCCACTGCATAGAATACTCTTGAAAATCTACGTCACCAAAAATTGCAAAGAAAATACAATTATTTTAATTATAGAATATTTAATGTCACAGAAGGATGTTCATAAAATATTTGACGTCAATCAAGATGTCGGAACAAAGGCTTCAAAATCGTAAAAGAAATATAGAGAAATTAAGTAGTGCTTCTTAGGTGCTAATTAAGGACCCTAATGAGACATTAGGTGCTCTTATCTTTATTCGTTCTTGCATTGCTGTGTCTACATGTATAGGCTATATAGCAGAACAAGTAAAAGGATGAAGCAAAAGCAGAAAAAGATTGGTGTAAATGCCATAATTATTAGATGCTCCTTAGTTGTTTTTAAAGAAAGCAACAATTGGCCCGATTTCATCAAAACCACCTAGTAGAAAAATACGTATTTTATTAAGATAATTCGTGCGCTTAAATTGTATTCTTTAGGTGCTTGTCAAATGTACCATATCTCTTGGTGAAATCGTTTCCGATAGGAATCGCGCCAGTCTCTATGTAGTTGGGAGTTAAAACAAAAATTTAAGTAGAAAAATTATTTTCAATTTCGTCAAATAATTCGACAGCTATACACATTTCATATTTTAGGAATTACCATTTTTCAGGATTACACGTTAAGACCTGACAGCAACGAAATTTCAAGCACTCGGTAATAGGGATTTGATTGACGCAAGAGTGATGGATTACATGGCATCCAATATCTGAATATTACACATTATATCAGAAATATGTCATCGTTTAGTATCTCAATCCTTTTTTATTTTTACCGTCATTTTATCATCTCGTTAATATTGTATACGTTGATTCTTATACAGTCGTGTAATTTTAACGTTTGATTGTTAAATGTATCACGTGGAATATAATTGATGTTATTTATTTTTTTTTGTGTATAATTATATATATTACACAAAACTTATCTCCGTCTTCAGAGTTTGCTTTCGCTCTCACTACTTTTACAAGGGATGCATTTACGTATATATATATATAAAATTCAATTGTAATTCAATTGTAATATACGCCAGTTGGATTAATCAAGTCACTAATCGAGATTATCATTTTAAGATATCGTCGTGTTGTTGAAGTAATAGTAAGACGTGACATCTTTAAACACTTTTTATTAACCCTTTATGAACTCCGAAATGTGCAGAATTACAATACGAAATTTAACGTAATGTTACGCAAAATAAAAATGTACGCTACTTTTTTTTGAAAACGTAAAAGAAGACCCGATTTTTAAGTTAATTTTGTTGTTCAAACGTTCCATGAATCTCCTAATCTATCAGAAATGTGTTCCCGATAGTTTTGCATAAAAAAATATGCTTTACATATTTTGAACTGTGATTCAAAATGACGGATACGCAATATTGCGGATAAAAACGCGAAAAATAACATCAATTCGCATGAAAGTATTTTTATTCGAACGATTCTGAATGATTCTGAAACTGAGTATGGTATTTTGTATATATTAAAAATTATGATTTTCATTGGAAAATGTGTATTTTGTCTTCCTTTTTTTTTTTTTTTGTCGTTTAGTCCAAAAACTGTTTAGCCCAGTTGAAAGAACGAATAAATTATAAAAGAAACATCATATTAAGATGTACAAAATTGCACTTCCCTCAAACATCACCTTCTAGTTCTTCCATCATTTCTCCCCATCATATACGTAAATATGCGTATACAATGATATATATATAGCCATACACTGAAACATTATATATACATAAATTAATGCCTACACGTAAAACTTTAATAACGAACTTCTCCAAATTTCCGTGATGTATATATAATTAACTATTATTCACAACAATCCGATAGCCACGAAATCGTCCGAAGCATTTCGGCATTTGAAGCACGCCGCGTAAAGTTGCTGGTGTAGAATTATGCATGTGTCTCAATGGAAATAAATTCCGAATCACCCTGTATATTGAAGATATATCAGACGTGGCGTTTTGCCTCACGTGCAACGGGCGAGGCGCGAGTTCAGAAAGAGGCCTCAGCGGTCCGCAGGCTATATGTATTCGTAGGTGTATGGAATTCGTATACATATATATATAGATAGAGGCTCGTGCGCAGTCGGGTCACGGCTCGACTTCGATAGAACGTGAGAGTATGTTTATGTGTATTATCTGTGTTATTACACGTTCACGTAGACAATGACGCGAACCGTGCATCTCTTGTATATCACGATGATAGAGGTGTCATATATACCGCATGCGAGTGAAGTGATAATAAATAAGCGACAGGTCAAGCATTTCTGAATTCGAGAAAAGGAGCGGCGAAAAGCATCGATGAAGACTATTATCACAAATTTATGATGATTGTACGCAGTAAGAAGATAAATTGCTTAATTGATCAAATATTCGTTAAATTGGAAAATATGCAGTTTATTAACCTATAACAATTTTGTTTCGTTTTTTTTTTTTTTTTGCGAATTGCATATATATGCAAGGTGTCCAACAAACTGATTGATAAATTTGAGTAGAATACAGTCATTTATTTTTCAAGTACATTTGTATGGGGGTTCAACAAACGAAAATTCATTGACTTTCTATTTTTTCATTAAAAATCATTAAACTTCGGACAGCTTATTATTTTCGAATTGATGAATTTCCGTAATGAATTTGAATAAATTTGAATGAAAAAACAAATATCTGGTTACCGGGGGCCAATGACTATATCAGTGACGTACCAATTGTTCGAAGATGGCTCCTACCTGATATAGAAATTAATCGCGGCATTCCGTCATATTATAAAGGCCCCATATCGAAAAACAATTATAAAATCTGTACGAGAGAATCTTTAGATTCTATCCAGATTTTGTGTAGAAAATCTAGAAATTTGACAGTGAAAATTACTATAAATTCTGGAGAGGTAAAATATGAATTCTATCTGGTTAAAATAAAGTAGCTTATTCAGTTAATAAAGTTAATATGCAGCTAGTAGGTATTATAAAATTCATCGAAATGGAAAAAAAAGAACGTAAACTATTTCGTAAACGAAAGTATAAAGCAAAATGTAAAGTGAAAAACAATTTAATATTTAATGAAAATGACTTTCATAATGATATACATGAACCTATTGTTAAAATCCAAATATTAGAAAAAGAAAAGGTAAACGATAATATTCATCGTAGAGGAATTATATGCTTAGAAGTAGAAGAGGGTCGTGAAGAAAGAGAAGAAAAATGCGAAGAAAGAGAAGAGAATAATGAAGCAAGAGAGGAGAATGACAGGTACATGACAGATTTTATATAGTTTTGAACCTATTCTGTTTTTCATATAGATAAAAACTGAACAGATTCTGACATAGACTGTTATCTTGGCCCTATATACATTAGGCGTCTACCTGATGCGGATATCGATGGGACTACATAGTTTTCCAGTCTAGAATCAGCAATTATTCTTGCCAATCTGAACAGAATCGATACAGCGCCACGATTAATTTCTACCCAGAGCTCAATGCAATGCATTTAAATAGACCGAAAAGGCCAATCAAAAATAATTCGCTATAATTAAACTAACAATCGGATCAAATTCTGGTAATACTTGACTTTTTTCTTGGAATTGTGCGAGGAATGACTCGATGCATTATTGTTAACCTATTGTAGCACATCATATATACATATGTATATACGTACATGTTATATATGCATACATGTATGTATCACATAACACGACATTTCGCAGATGTATAATTGAAATGTTGAAAATATGACATAAAAGGTTCGTTTCCAGCGCTCTTAAAATCTTAGTAATAAGTCATGATATGAAAACGTTAATATATTACAAAATATTAATACAACAAATCAGATGTAATTTTCATGCTTGACCGAATAATAAATTTTAATATAAGGAATTTGAAAGAGAGTTCATTGACAAATAACTACTGGCTATTTGTTCATTTTTCTCACATCTCTTTAATGTTGAAATATAAATAGCGTCAAATTTCATGAAAAGGTCCAGTATATATCTGCTAGCGTTATTGAATTAAACTCTGCACTTTTCAACCCAGAAAGTAGTGAAAATATTTCATCCACACACCTTGAGTTATTCTTTTAGCATTACGGTTCGTTCGTTAATGCGGGATCTGTCCAAATGAGAAGGACATGGAGAGCAATTGCATCATTTATTGTCGAATGAGCATTGTTGAATAAACAATACAATTTTCTGTGAAAGTCAAATAAAATAAAATACCTAAAAAAAATAAATCAAATAAAACTCTAAAATATTCTTCTTTTAATGAAAATGTCTAATGTAATCGTTGCTCCGAACATTATATAGTGTTTTAGGTTCAGAATTGATTTCTACGGGCAAAATAACATTATTACAAAATTTATAATAGTACATTACTTAACGAGGGCGTAAAGTATACTTTTACGCACACAATTATAAGAAAGTTATAAAATATAAAACAACAATGTAATTTTATAATTTTAAAATACACAATGAGGTATAGTAAAATCTGAGTAAGTTATTCAAATTTTCAAACTGTATTTATCGTGAACCAACAAATCATAGAGAGTTATGTTTTGTATATACGTATACAAACTTATAAGACTTATTTTATAATGTAAGCATCCGATATATTGCACTTCAATTTTGTATATATATATATGGATATACATGAATAATATCGTAGTGGATTTTAATGGTTTACAAATTGCTGGATAGTACGATTCTTCGCGTAAACCTCCGTCAAAACCACTGACATCTAAATCAGTTACTTTCTCTTCTGCAGGAATAAGGCGCCGCCCTATACAAATCGCCTGTACAGATAAAAGTTTCAAAATGGCACGAATGAATCTTTAAAATGATTTCTCGTGTATCTTCTCTGTACGGCTTTCCTTGCAACTCCGTTCGTTTTGTCAAAATAAACAGTTCTTTCGAATGGTATTGTATTTTATTACAAAGGGATTTTATTCAGAACAGATACTATTCATCCTCTTTCGTATTTATTTATAAATTTTCCTTTATATATATTGTCCAAGTCCTGTATTTGTTGTTTAAGCGATTTATTTATTTTATCGTTTTTATGTGCTTTATACTTTAGTACACGAAAGGAAAACATTATCATGATTCGTATTACATACGCATTGTTATAAATCTCACATTTCAATTAAAGCTTATGTATATGTATACCATATATATATATAAGAATTTCTTGTCTTTCATGTAAAAGCTGGAATTGGACGGAAGCTACTTTGAAGCCATCCAAGTGAGTGGCTCTAAAACGAGACGACACTGGGAGTTTCTATATATATATGAATAAAAAATGGTATTTTCACAATTATTTGACGCGTTTCATATCCTTTCTGTACATATCTTTAGTCATTTATCAGAAATGTAACTGAAAGGTTACATATTAAAATTTTAATACGAAGATGATTGGAATCGTAAAAGAATGTATATACATTAAAATCAACTTATATATATAATAAAATCATTCAAGTTTTAAAACAATTCATTCGATTTATGTCATATACGTATCGCACATCACGCAAATGCGTATACGTTGTTCGTATAATGGCACTTACGACTGCAGATAAAGCCGGGGCCCCAAGATTAGGCAAGATTTAACAGTCGCAATATCCTACAATATTTACATAACAAAACCTTTGTATGCATTATTACTGCGCGACTCGCAAGCATTACAAGCTTACCAACATAAAAGTATACGTCACGTTGTTTTTCGTTGAAAAATATTATCTTTTTGTGCAAATATAATTTAAGAAATCTTTAAAAACGTAGAAAAACTGAAAAATTTACAGTTGTAAACTGTAAATTATCCCTGTATGAGGAGCTGAATGGAGACAAATATAACGCCTTTCTAGTTTTTATTTTTAGGTTTTTCGTTAAAAAAAAAATATAATATTCTTACCACGCAGAAAAAAAATATTTTTTTAACCTACTCAACAAACGACATTTCAAATATGTAAATGTAGCAAAATTCTGTTTACAGCAAAAAATTCTTCGTAAAATGATACTGTCATAGTATGAAGTTGTAATCGCCTACATTAAGTTGGAAGCAGCTAAAGTGAAAAACTTTTTCATCTTGAATGTGAATAAATGCACTCGATGACTTGCTAAGACTTACAAGTGGTATATATATATTCCAAAGTTTCTTTCACATAAGCTGTTTTTAATTTGAATTTTTATTTCTGATTCAATGAGTAGAAATTAAATGGCGATAAGGTGGTTTATTGGTTGCATGGAATTTCGATCTGTTTAAAATCCAAATCGTAAATAAATGTTCCATCAAAAACTTTATATATAAACGATGTAGAATCATCGAATGCTTTCAAATGCGTTATTTAAATCCTCTAGATACGCTTGGAAGATGTTCAAGAAGAGAAAGACGCAGTGAAATAAAATAGTTCGTTGAATATTAACTGGAACGTTAGAGATTGTGCTGCGTTTTCTATTATCTGCACATTTCAGTGAATCGAATAAAAGTGTTTTCACAGGGAATCAGGCTTTGATTATAAACTTCCGTCCATCAAATCGTCAAGAGCAAAATAAATGTCGCATAATCTGAACTATATAGAAAAAAAAATGCAAAATTACTGATCGAATTGGAATTACAGTCAATATTGTGATTAAAAAAGTATGTAAATGATATTGTACAATTTAATTTCTTTTAATGCTGAAGTACGCTATACTTGCTTATCGATTTCTGAATCGATTTTGGTGAAAACTTTTTCCGATATTTTTTGAAATGTCTACTTATTCCTAATATATAATAATAATTCCTAATAGATCTCGAGGATATTCCCAATTTCCATAATTTCTACTTTTTAAGAGAAAATTATATTATCGACACGAAGGAAGCTGGATACCCCATAATCACGTCTCGGAAGAAAATATTTCAGTTCTTTTATAATTTGAAATTTTATTATTATTGTTGTCTTTACAGAGAAATAAGATCACTTATATTGTTATTTGTAATAAAATATCGAGGAAAGCACTTTTACGTTTAAATAATATTACGCCTTATTAATCAATGAAGCTTTCGATCTGCAAACTGAAGTTTTCAGTTTATTTAACTGCACTAAAATTAGTGTACAGAAAGTTCGATTACGTGGCCAATAATGTTGTAATTTCCATTGCATGCAGTTAATTAACAATTTGCATACATATGTAAATCTTAATATATAATCTTAAACATGGAAGATTTCTTGATATTCGATGAACCGGGGATCCTTTCACTATATATATACATATAGTTAAAAATGTTAATGACGTTTGTGATATTGTTTCTGTACTGGAACGTGCAGGTATATCTATATAATTTTTGCTCGAACTGATGTTTAACTACGAAGAACTTATTACAGGTTATGTTAATTCACAACAATGTGTTACTCAATAGCTTGAAATTGCGAAAATGTTTGTCGTTATATAATTTTCTATAGCTCTTCGATTCGAAATGCATGACGATAATAAGATCTATAGTACAAGTAACTTATGCCAATCCTAATAATTCCTAAAACAAATCTCTAATGTAACAGTAATTTTATTCGTCGCCACGTTGAATATTACAGCAAAAAGATAATATTTTACATTTCACGATTAATGGTCAATAGTATATTATTTAATTATTCATAACGATTTTAATAAATATATATTTCTTGGAATAGAAGACATGTTTGAGACTCTGCGTACTTAATGTTTTTGAAAATAAAATGTGGTCAGTTTCACAGCAAAGTATTATAAGAAAATGGCAATTATCATGATTGGTTAAACACTATACAGGTACAAGCATATAGCAATATTAAAATTCATAACAAATTGCGTCACCGCATAAACTGATGTTTAGCGATTAGTCTCTATTGACTCGCTATTTGCGATTATTTGAAATAAACGAATTAAAAACTAAACATTAATAGGGAAACATGGCAAATAAAAAATGTGAACGTTTATTACTTAAGAATTTATCATTACGCATTACGAAAAAAATTCAAACAGACTGTGTTGAAATTTCGTCTGAGCCTTTCCCTATTTTTTTTTATTAAATTTTATGAAAAAAAGCCACTGCTAAAAATTGAACATTTCACTACAATTTCAATATTCATAATAGATAGCCATTACTTGTCAAATTGATCACGTTTGTAGAAAGTTACATTGCCATCGAATGGCATATTGCCAGGCTATTGGTGTATATATGGGAGCAAGCGTTTTTACGTGTCGATATTTGATATCGCGTTATGTACCGTCTATATACCATTCGATATCGGAAATATATTAGTGGAGTTTCGATTGTGACGAGAATTCTACACAAAGAATATCCGTGTATATTCTCTAAAAATATATTTCCTTTCCAAATGGAAGATATTTATTTGATTCCGTTTTATATGAACCCTAACTCTTTATTTTGTAAATTACACTGAAATTTGATACAAGTCACCGTAAAAATAACAAAATAATTCGAAACTTAAAGGGTTCTTTTCCTTCCAGGTGCTTGAAAATCCGCAAAAATTAACAGAATTCAAAATAAACAAAAATTCTCTGTACAATAATCGAATAGTTTTGATTAAAATCCATCTATAACTTTATCGGACTGGAACGGAACGACACTCCAGTTCGAGTACGCATTTAGTTCGTCCTTGTGTTTACGATTTATGCTACGTTTATCAATATTTCTAGGGTAAATAACTTTAAATGTTGAAATCATTTATATATAACTCTCTCCAAACTTAATTCCTGGTTTGGATAAATATTGAAAATTAGGTCAATTAAAAATACTACTAATTTTAAAATATTAGAAACATTCAAAATTAAAAAACTTGCCTTTATCAATTAGAGAAAATCTTTGAAAATTAAATGATTTCACTTAATTTATTCTTAATTCAAAAAGCCTGGCATCCTGCATCGTGATTATTTGACGAAAAATATAGTTGACGAAACGAAAAATTCAAGATGTTCCATGCAGCATCATATTACAGCTTATATTAAAAACATGTATGATAAGCTTGTTCTTGCCATATTTATCAGAGTCGGACGTACAGTTGATAATTAACAAAAGGAAGGAGTACAATGACGAAATCAAACGAGAATAGCTGATGGGTACAGGCTGTACGTATCTTCTGTGACTTCCCACACGACCGGAATTTGCGATTGACGCCACACATTTCAGGCTTCACTGCCGTTGGCTATAATTCTCTGTAATCGGAGGAAGCACGAGATGTCTGCAAACGCTTCAAAGCAGTGCACCAAGAACATCCGCTAATTCCATGAGATATACGAAGCTACGGGTTTTTTGAGGATATTACTCATCCGGTAAATTAAATTAAGAGGATGTTATAGGTACTACTGTTCTGAAATGCAAGGATAAGACGTACCAGACTTTCATTCGCAGTATACATCCCTACTTGCCAACCCCCCCCCCCCCTTTTACTTATATCAGGCAACTCTACCCTGATAGAAATTCTGTCCAATTTTAGTCGGTACAAGCTAGTTACTGTCTAAAATTATTGGTTTAAAAGTGTATACGATAAAAGTGTTGATAAACTGAACAATAACTAGACAAAAATAAATAGACCAGTTTTTGTGTTACAAAACTATCCAAATACTGGATCTTAAAATTGGATTCAAAGTGGCCACGATTTTGCCTAAATATCTTGCCTAATAACTGTTCAGTCAAATTATTCAAAATTTGTACACAATCATCGTATCCAATAATTATGCAGTAAAATTATTCAAAATATGTTTATTAAAACAATTGGACAAATATTAGACGCACACTATCCAGTCAAAATACTACTTAGTTTATGTTTTTACATGTCCTCTTAAATTCGTTTCCTGATTTATTTTGAAATGCAATGCGTATGCAAACTTCGTAGGATGACAATTTGACCTATTTTCTTTTATAATTTAATACATATTGCAGAAGGTGAGAGGTTGAGGTCAGCAGTCCTGTCACATATGCGATGAAGAAGATAACGAACAAACCCCTAGATGTACATGCTGATAAAAATGATATTTGCGAAAGGTTTAATGACAATAACAATGTAGAGAGTGATAATACGCAATACAAAGCATATTATGAAACTTATAAACAAAGTGTTGGTATGTGTCATGGCGTATTAAATGTGATTGAAGATCATTATGCCTACGGTGTACATAACCTTATTCTCATAATAAATGTATATAAAAATATTACAATAATATCGGCAGAATGTGGGATGAAATTTTACACAAAATACTTAGGTAAGTCGTCCCAGATGTGACTAAAAATGTTGGATAGAAATTGGGTGCAAATTGTACAAGATTTATTCAAAAAAATGGTATTTAATTATAACATCAATAATAAGGAAAATATTACATTTCCAACAGGAAAATGATCAGTTATATTATCCATAAACTAGCCATTAAGTAAATTAGCCAAAAATGTTCGAATAATTATTGGCCCAATTTCTATACCAGGGTACATCGAGATCAATTGTTTTCAGGCTATTTTTCGGTAATATAAACTTTTGTTCCCTAGTTTGTATGCAATATCAAATGTTTCATTGTGATCGTACGTGACAATTCATATATATGAGATATATCCCATATGGGTATAGTTGTCGTGGAATCACATATATATATATAGGAAAATGTTTTTTTTTAAGTCAAAAATTTTTCTGTATTTTTTCGATTTGTGAAAATTACATTTTGAATTTATTAGTGAAACATATACGTAAATATCAATATACGAAGTCATTTTTCTGAGTTCGCGGCAAAATATTCATGTCGATACGATATCGACAATCATTGATTATATTTAGGAATTATTGAAATTAATTTCAGAAGTACGATAACAAAATTATTAAAATCCGTTATTTCGTTTTGAGTATTGTTTTAATAGTACATTCCAATACTTATTATTAATAACTGTTAAATTTCATTAATGATAGTAAAAATCATTTACAGGATCTTTTTGTATATGGAATTAAAATACATAATATTTTATTAAATACATTATTGCTAAAATAAAAAAGCGATGTTTATAAAACGTTTAACGTGTCGTTAAGCTTTGTTCGGGAATAATTTCGTTTATTATGTAAGTGTATTATGTAAGTTTAACACGTAATGATTTTTGTTTTGTTTAAAATTGTTTTCAAAAATAAACATGAATTTCAACATTTTATTTCAATATTTTAGCATTGTTATTACATTTTTTAAATTTTGTCGTATGTATGGAATTTTACAACAAATTCCTACGTGGAATCCCGCATGGAAATTTTCAATAGGGTCCGGAAAAATAATTACTTTTCGACGGAAATCTGCATACAGTCGACTGCATACAACGACTCTAGCACTGTGGATGAGTGTTCTACTGCATTTAATTCTTTTTGAGTTTCAAAAAAAAAAATGTTATGAAATTTGAAAATTAATAATAAATTATACTGAATTGTTGGAGCATGACAATCCGTTTATTGCAATGCGTTGAACATTGATAATTATTTACAAAAGTTTGTAAAGATCTTCGATAAAAATGCCCGCATTGAAGAACAATCGCGTGGCCCATTTCTGATTGTCAGAACTTTTATTATCATTGATTTAGGATAAATCACGTATAAACCGAATCGTCGATGAAAACTTTCATTCGATTCTCTGCAAAACAAAACTAGCATTGATAAGGTGGACGTTTTTAATGAAATAGAAGTAAGCATCTAAATAATGTTAAATTCTTTGTCAAACCAGTGCCTTGCCATAATGGGAATCGGCCACTTGTAATCTAAAAACTGATCTTCATTCTACTAGGACAATCGTTTTAATCTCTTGAGGAGCCCATTTTGCGGATGAACTGCTCGGATGAACTGCTTAAAATCGCTTTAAAGTGAACAAGAATCAAACATTGGAAAATTAAATCATTTGAAATTTGGTATGGAAATATTTACGATGAAAACGTGCAAAATTCTGTAAAAAATCCATTCTTACATATAACCTTCAACGATTCTATTTCTAGTTTTATTTAATAACATTTATTCTAACTTTACATTTTAAAATTTGTACGGTTGACAGTTGGAAATGCTAGATGAAACTTCAGTAATTTCATTGTCAATTAAAATTTCTACCTTTAATAATGTAATCATATCTTTATCCATTATACAATTACGATTTAATCTCTCGCGAGCAAACAACGTTTTAATGAATTTCTGGCTGCGATTTAAGTGTGCGAAGAACGAAGCTTCTTGCCACACACTGGTAATTTAGTACCAAGACTATTTTTTGGCCATTTTCTGCCGGGTAGCATTAAAAGCACTGCCACTTATGTCACATAAATCTTACTGCAGTCGACAACATTTGCCTTGCTGAAAACTGTTCGCGATATATGGCAAAGTAATTGCGTTTAATCTTAAAATAATTAATATAAGAAATGGTACTCTTCTAAAATGATTATTAAATTTTCATAATTTAAACTTAAGAGGTCAAAAATCCCAAAAACTCGTAAAAAAAAAAAATTTTTTTTCGATATCTGCGGTCCTCTCGGAAAATGTTCATAAAAAGTACGAGAAAATAAAAATATATTCCCGTGGTAAAAGCATGTAATTTTTGTCGTATGATATTTTTCGAACTATCAATTTCGAGGAATTGGACCAAAAGTATTTGCTACAGTTTTTGAATCACAACCCTGGTAAAAATCGAAGTGTACGCCGAACTGTACACTGGTCCATATTACAGTTATAGTACATCTTAAAATTTTCACCAAGGAATACCTCACTTTTTAAAAACGAGAAAAATATATAGTCCTGGTTTAATAACTTGAAAATCATCGCTCATATGAGAAAACATCACAAAATAAAAAGTATGCAGCTTTAATAGGAGAATATCTTTAGATCAATAAATTTATAGACATTACGTGCGAAAATATCGCGAAATCCACAGTTTTGTAAGTTTTACCTAATTTTGACCTTTGGAATTTAAATTACAGGAATTTAAATCAAAGTAGGTAAGAATTCAAATATTAAAAAAAAATAAAAATGATTTGACTCATACTTTTTTTTTTATGAAAAAGCGCTCACTCTAATTGCACAGCAATCAGATAGTAGTATATGCATCGAATTTTTGTATGCATGTAACTTCAAATTATGCGAAGAATCACCCCCTACAATATCATATCCTAGTTATGATATATATAATACATACCCCTGTATACGTTACAATTACATCTCCAAACGTCCTGGGCTCAAAAAACTTGTCATTTTCTGCATCTTTAATTAACGAAATAGGCTATATATGTATATATATATATATATACACATATCAATTAATAATATCTATCAATTGCTATATGCGTTAATGCAACGAATATGATATACAATAAATGCAAGGTTATCAAATTTGTTATAACTGGTTAGAAAATATCTTAATTGTCCTTTACAATGCTCCTACATACATATAACCCGCCGAACCTTGAGTCCCAATTAATTAAAGTGTTGCATTGCTAAAAATATAGTTCTGAACTAACTGCAATAAATTATGCGTTTTAAAGCGTGTAACTTACGACTTAGGGAACACGTCATCGCTGCCATGTAAGAAATAAAAATAAAACAAAATACAAATTCAAACTAGACGTGCTGACAATATATGCATTGTGTAATTTTGCATACTATATATTTTATCGTTATGTGGATAATTCTACGTAACAACAAAGATAATTTTTTCAGGTCACATTTGATAATTTTCATGAGTATATGTTAATTCTTTAGTAAATTGTAAAATACACGAGAAGACATGATATAATTTCTGTATATTAGAAATCGAAAGTGACTATACACTGGTCAGTTGATACTCTTGGCTTATTCGTCTGACTATTATTGACTTCTCTGTCAAAATTACTTAATCACCTTCTTCAGGAAACCATATAATCTACTGTGCAAGTCAGTTGTTGAACTATATTTTTTTGTTATGCGCTTATTGATAACATTTCTATACACATTGTATAGTATTCCAATTACATTTTCATAGTTATTGAAAATTTTTTGGAAGAAAAGAGCTGATGTAAGTAATAAAATCGATTTGGAATGTATCAGCATTATTTCACTTTTATAATGATGTTAATATTTGGCGCGTGTGACAAACAAACGAGAAGTAATCTCGTTTCAGGATGGAACAATGAATTTATAAAACAGCCTACAAGAATAGCGTCATTTAAAATCTTCCCCTGACCCTTTTGTCCACTATCCATCCAAGATAGGACTTAAAATTGCAGCAATTGATCAATCAAGCCGAGCCGCACCGTCTGGTTGTCCACGTAATAGCGTAATTGGAGATATTTGCGCCATTGAACGAATCTAGCCTTTTCTATTCATTCGACATTTCACTCGCACATTGTTGGCACGGTATGTATAGCTTATTGGTCATCTAATGGAGTATACATACGATGCAATTGGTGAAATTCTAGTCGGTTTTTTTACTGCGTCGTACGTATTTATCGTCTCTGGCCTGTCAGTTCGCCATTTCGCATCTCTCGTCACTAATTGTCGGTTTTCAACTTGTCGAAAGAGCCTCCAGAGCCAAGTGGAAATTCACCAACACTTACAAATTATGCCAAGCGTTCGGCGAGTGCGCCCTTTAACATAGAAGAAGATACGATTATCCGCGATTTTCCGTCAAATTCAGTTAATTTTATACATTTTACGAGGTTGCATGAATGGAATGGAAATTAAAGAAGCGTCCTATCGTCGTCTTGTGCCTGTAAACATTAATTACATTTTATTTCAATTACAAGTGATAGGATGTTTATATAAATGAATTGAAAGAACGAAGACATCAAAATAATAATCGCCTGCCATCTGCAAGTAAATAATGCTCTGATTCGAAGCAATGGGACGATGCATATAAAAAATGTCATCACATTCTTTCTCAATTTGCTGTTTTTATCATTTACGAAGTCACAAATTCAATATGACATTAACTAAAAACTGTCAAATTTCTCATGTTTTAAAAAAATATGATATTTTTACGTGTATACTCGACTGACTGTAAAGAAAGTTGATTGTTGCATTCCTCTCGATTCGCCATCAGAATATCTCGCGAGAGCTTATTCATAATAATCGGCTTAGGGGAAATATACACCAGAGTTTGAGGTTGAAATAAAACCTATTTTCTGGACAAACCTACAACGGGTTTTTAACGTTACTCTTTACTTTCGACTAATGTGTACCAAATATTGATGCTTAATCAGCTCGAAATAAAGGTAAGCCATCATAAACACATAACAAATTTAAGTAGTATCATTCGTTCAAAAGAAGTCAGTTTATATAAAAAAAAATTTTTTTCTTTTAAAATATATGGAATCGTTTGCAACTTATAAAAAATATTTTTAAATAATGAAGGTTGTAGTATTAAAAAATGATCTAGCTTATGCAAAAACTGAAAAAAATCATAGTGAAATGTTTGGGTGAAATCACTTTATATGAAGTGGACAGTTGAAAGTATTGTGATTTCATATACATCCTAATATGATATGTAGAGTGAAAGAAGCGATAGCAATTACATCGTATAAGCATATCTTCCATCAACGATGTCTTCCGAGGAGAAACGTCGTTCATAAAAGGAAGCATATATATCTTCCCAATACCTAGTATGTTCGTCGGGACATAAAAAAAAAACACCATAATTCTAGCTTTCCTACAGATTTACCGTCACGTACTTCAAGTTTTATTTTATAATTCTATTCATTACTACGAGAATAGTGTTACCGAAGTCTTTTAATGCAGCGTATATTTCATTGATGCGAAATTTCGAGATAGATATATTTATAAACGATCAAATCTGTGTATATATTTTTCATTTTGTGCTTTAAAAAAAAAGCAATTATCAAGAAAAGTTATAATGAAGGCGTAGAACAATAAGTTATGATTCACTCATATGCTACCAGAAACTTCAATAATTCTTTCAAATTCAAATTACGTATTTTTGCAGACCGAACGAATGAAAACCTCGTCAGCATTAAAATTACCTTGATGCGTTTTGTTTTGAGAAGAAAATCGCTGAAATGTTTATTTTACCGGCAGACGGTTCAACGGACTTTAAAAAAAATATCCACGTTTAATTTTTGAGAAATCTGCGCATAAATCACTTACTATGACTGTGCAAGTAAATTTATTCAATGTTTATCTCTCGTATACAAATAGAAAATATTATGCAAATTCAATACATCGACTTCACTTTATTACATCTATCTCTTGTCGAAAAACAATGTATATTATTACGTCGGCATATATAAAAGGAGTTGAAGTACTTTATGCTTTTTATGGAAATGTATACTATAAGCATAAGAAAAGAAGTTGATTTTTACTTTATTTCATATATACTTTTTTTTTCTTTTATACGTCCTACTTGGAACGTACCCCTCTCTATATATACGTACACTGATGTAGTACTCCATTGAAATGAAGTTTAATAAATTTTTTTATTTTAATGTTTTTAACATTCTTCTTTCCCTTAAACGCGCTTTCAATACTTACTCATTTCTTGTAAGATTTGTTTCATTTCTTTGCTAAAAAAATCTTGTTTTCACTCCTTGGTACATAATATATATGCTGCTTATAATGCAAATCTGCATAATTTAACGAATATAAGTATTTTCTTTTCGATGTAAATGTAAGAGCAGTCAAATATCCTGTACATAACGTAACTGTAAAATTCGATTTATATAACTGTAATCTACGAAATGTTTGTGCACCAACTGCAAGAATAGGCGTATCAAAAATAATAACTAACACGACAGTGGCGTAATTAGATCTGGGTAATAACGCAACCCGAATGAGAAATTCAACTCTCGTTCATGCTTTAACGTGCGGAAGCCTCGCGTATTGTTAATTTATGTTTGACGGCGTGGTACATGCAGATTATTATTTCGGATAATGAGATTAATCATGATCTATTTAACGTAACACTGTTCCATTTGTAAAAATATGTAATAAAGTCGATATCAGTAATGTTGTATTGAAAAATCAAAATATATTTATTAGTTTACTTACTTTCAAAATGTACATAAAAATATTTCCCACGTAATGGATGTTTGTGGGGGATGTTAAAAATGGATTAGACAATTAAGATAGGAAAAAGTCACTGTTAATTATTGTAATCGTCGTATTCTGTCTGTGTCAAGTAAGATAAAAAATGTTTATTGCGGTTTACATTTAATTTAATATAGTTTACAGTAATAAAGTTATTATACTTATTCATCATATATATATATATATGATGATGTTTGGTAACGTTTTCTTCTTACGAATGCGTGCGCGTAAGTAACAACGTTTGTTAATATGTACGAGGTCGTGGACTCGTAGTTTACCATGAAACAATAATGTATAAAATAACAAATATATCTTTGCACGCGCTAGTTTGCATACATGTCATAATGTTACAGCAAATTTAACCTGACATAATTTAAAAGGAACAGCAGTTTCTATTTTAAAGCGAGTTACACAATTTTCGTAATTTTCAGCGTGACTATATGTATATTACGGGACTAATTTTCAGAAATTAATTTTATGTTTTTTCAAAGCTTTTGAATTATTGAAAAAGTAAAAATAAAATAAAGCAGCATTTATACTAAATGAACATTAAAAACTTACGTTTCGATCCCAAAGTGCGGATCCTCTTCAGAAATTGAAAATAGCATGCAATAAATAGAAATAATGAAAAAAAGTCGAAAGCACACGAGTTTATAGCAAATGCAACGACCCTTCCATGCCAGGAAATGTAAAATCCCTTCCATGTCAGGAAATGTAAAGCCCCTTTCATGACAAGGTAAAACGTTATTTGTTAAAATCTTAAGGAAATCAGTTTATAGGAAATTTAAAACTCCTTTTGAATTATCCTTTCATACCAAATTTAGTTTAAAACCTTTTTCTCTGTATCTGAATATCGATCTATCATTATATCTTCGATATTGAAAATGACAGATTTTCAAGGAAATTTTTCGATTATACCAAGTAATATAAGGTCTAAGTATAAATGTGAGAATTTTTCAAAAATTGTTCAGCCATGTTTTATCTATCATTTTGCGTTTCAGAATATTTAACTAACTATAATGATGTTTCAATTCATTCTAACTTTCTTGCTGCCACGATACTATACGGATACTAACTAAACCATCCAGAAGTTGGACCAATAATAAGTCGAACAATAAATAGAATTCGTGAGATCGAACGTGAAATTAATATCTAATTTTAATTAATTCATTTATTTTAATTGATTTTCCAATTGTATTATAATGTACTTATTAACGAAATTAACGAAAAACAGTTTACTCGTATTGTAATTCTTTGTTTTAAATATCACAGGAAACTTATTATATACTGTAAAGAGAAGAAGATAATTGATTCAATTAATTCAATAACTTCAATTCAACGAACAACATTGTTGGCAGGGTGAACGCATCATTGGATGAATACATGTTTTATAATAATGAAAAAAAATTGTGTCTGTACAATGAAAAATTTCATTTTTTTAACGATTCTGTTTCTCAGTGTAGTTTATACTATACAGACTATATTATAGAATTAAAAAAGAAGAACATCACCTAGATTTCTGCAAACAAATCTAGTTCTTATTTTTAAGGTTATCAGATTATCTAAGCCCTTATTCTGCATCGTTTTATGATTGCTTTATATTTATGTGTCTAAGGGAACTTCAAATACGTATTCCACAGTTCTTAAGAAATGCCCCAAGGAGACATTCTAAGACCGTTATGTTTTATGACCTTTCTATCTGATATCGTTCGTTATTTTTACTTTGAATAGACGAATTTATCTTGATAACACCTTTCAGATTTACTATATACTGTTATATTCTTATAAACTAAATATCACTGCTGTTCATTTCATTTACGACTCAACGAATATTATTAAGGTTCGTTAGTTTGAAATAAATCGTAAATTATCTATGACCAGAACCGATTTTATTTATATAAGAACACATTTTTAACCTGTTGAGAACGTGACATATAGTTCACAACAAACAACGGCTATGAACAAAAGCAACTAAAAAAGTAAAGATACGATCTAAATGTCAACTTTATTCGAAATTACGCACGTATATATTCGTGATTCGAAATACGAAAAGAACGATAATAAATTATGGAAAATAGCCCACAGTTAATTCTCACAAATTAAAAATTGTCAAATAATATGCCATTTTATTTAATATATTTACTTATAATTTTAATAAATCTGAAATAGATAATATTATGTTACTTTTTATTATTGCGTTTTAGAAAACCAAGTTTTTGAGTAAATTTGAACATTGAATCGAGTAAAAGCCGCCTTCGGTAGTTGCGTATTCATAGCATTGATATGAAATTTCCATTTCCATACAAATTTTTCAAATAATAAACACAACGTATATATACATTTATATTTAATGCAACACTTTTATGTACGCTGTGAAAAGAATTTCTGTATTGAAGCTGACATTAATGGACTTGGCAGATTTTAAATATAAATTTGAAATACTGACCTAGATTATACCTTTACGTGATCAACCAATTTCCTTATCAAGTAGTATTCGTCTTTTAAACTTTACGTGATATAAATTTGGCAAATAGTGACAATTTTCGAATAACTAATTAATAATAAATTAATAAATATATACCGAACATACGCTCGTAAATATACGCTCATCTCGAACTCAAAAAGCAGACTCGACTATTATGCTTATATTTTGCCATTTAATAATACGTAAATATTTGACAAATGAGAAATAAAAATTTAATAAATAATATAGCAAACAAACAATATACGGAGACTCCCTTATTTTTCCACGAAGTATCGACATTTTCAATGAAAAACGAAACCTTTAAAAAATTAATAACGTTATTATGAATGGCAATAAGAATCAAAATTATTTTTTAAACTGAATCTTGATTAAGTATACTCATTAGATATATTTTTCTATATATTCATATTATCCGATGATGAAATAATAATAAACTTGAAATTGTCATCTTTTCAATGTTTTTAATCATTGTTAGCAACAAAGTCATTATAACATGTGTTACTTCTTAATCCGTCTTTATATTGACTAAAAACTAACTATCAATAAAAAAAAACATCCTAAAATTAACTGAGATAACGTCTACATTATAAAGTTCAATATTTCTAATAATGTGCAAATCTCACAGCAGAAGATATGCAGTATATTAATATAAAAATTATTATTACATAACCGCGTACTTAATTTTTATACATGTCTATCTGAATATTATAGGTCACTATGCATTCGTTCTTATTCATTCCTTTTACTAAGAGGGACAACCCTTCCATTTGCGCTTCAGCTGCTGAATCTATATAAGAGATTAGGTTTCTTGTAGATTGGGGTCTGTTGACGTGAACATTTGATGAAAAAAAAAGAGGGTAACCTTTTTCATTATCAGTCAGAAAATTGAACGTTTTGGTCTGATAAAATATTTTATTCTTCATATATTCGAATCTCCGTATAAATATTTAAAAAGCAATTGATGACCTGTACACTGAAAAAATATTTAATAAACTAAATTTTGGTTACCAAGTAATTTATATTTCTACATTTAGTTCAACTGTAACTACACTTATAATTATTCTAACCGATATTTCATCAATTTATCGCAACAAAATCAAATTAATAAATATATAGTTCCCATTGAGCAACTAATCTTTAAAGTTATCAGATATTTTCTTCAGTGTGTGTAATCCAAAGAAAAGTATATAGTTTGTTTGAAATTATTCAACCTTTTTCTTATTTATATATATATGAAAAACGCCAATGAGTATATCTTAATAATAAGTTATCGATTGTTCGCTTGCTAGGCAGATTTATAAGAATTTGAAGGCCTTAGATTACAGTCTAGGAAAGAACGACGTAATTATGACCCCGAGAAAATTAAAACTAACAGTCCCCTTGACAGATTTTCAAGATAGATTCAGATTTAGTGAAAAGTCGAGTAGTTCATCTAATTATAACGCCTAAATTTTATTTTCGATATTATTATAAAATGAATAATTTTCAAAAAATCATCATTACTATTACGATGGAGATAAACTGTTAAAAATGTGAAAATGGCTATATATACACTATTTGTTCCCTAAAAAAAAAAATGATTAAAACTTTGATCAAGAAGGATTAAAAGAGATAAAAAAAGGATTCGCTTTCATAATGTCGAATGTTTCTGAATCCGTATCTCAATTCAAGTTTTCATGTTTTAATCATATTTTTTTTACTACATGCTAAAAGTCTATTCTTGCCTTCCTCCGGTATGAATTTAATCAAATTTAAAGTAAATGAATTAAATATTTTTTAAATTCTAAATACGTTAACTATACACCGTCAGCTATATTCTATTAAAGTTGACGTGGATAAAAAGCGGGCATTTATTTTTTATGATATAATAATAACACACACACACACACACACACACACACACACACACACATATTGAAACGTGGTATGACAATGGCGAGTGGTTTTGTAATATTAATGTAAATAAAATGCTAAAAGAAATGAAAATCAATAGCGCAGATTCAAAAAATGATAAAATATTAACGCAAAGGAAAAATTAATATATACGAATAAAAATCAATTCCTTCAACAAAATAAGGCTAAAACTTATAAAATGTATCATACTCTAAAATGAGAAAAGAGAAAATTTTTATCTGAATTATGCATACTACTTCAAAGAATTCGGAAAATATGAGGAATGAGACACACACACACACACACATATTGAAACGTGGTATAACAATGGCGCGTGGTTTTGTAATATTAATGTAAATAAAATGTAAAAAGAAACGAAAATCAATAGCGTATATTCAAAAAATAATAAAATATTAACGCAGAGGAAAAATTAATATATATATAAAAATCAATTCCTTCAACAAAATAAGGCTAAAACTGATAAAATGATATCATACTCTAAAGTGAGAAAAGAGAAAATTTTTATCTGAATTATGCATACTACTTCAAAGAATTCGGAAAATATGAGGAATGAGACGACTTCTGAAAATATGATCATTTCCGTATGATAATAATTCTTATCGCGCATTTTTCCCGGTGTTCAGTGCATCAAACAGGACATCAAAGTTCAGATCATCAAATTTTAAAATAATACAAAAGTAGGGATTATTTCAATATTTAGCAATAAAGAAATCATTTTTTGCTGCACATTATCCCTTAATTCAATTATTCTTTTATGCCGTTTTACAGTAGTGACAAATAATAGTAATTAACATAAATTATCGAGCATGAGCGGATATAAACTCAAGTGAGCACGTGTATAATCGCCGAGCAATCTGAATGAATATACACGAACGTTATCGGGAAATTGACTAATAAGGAGGAAGTAAATAATACATACCCATCGCGGACAAAAATTATCGGAAAACAAAAAGATCAAAACATTTTTATGTTGATTAATAGCAACAGAGAACATAAAAGATCATTGTGTTGATTGTTCTGAAACAAAAAATATATCATTAAAAACCCGTATCAACAGAATGTAAAAAAGACAAAATATAATTACTTTGATCACTTTAGAAATCCAATTGTTAAAAAGGAAATGTTACTTTCAGTTTACATTTTTTAATGTAATAATACAAGCATTGTAATATATTGAAAATGAATTATTATTTATACTCAGACTAAATTTAATTTTTCGAAAAATAAAATCAGGAATACAAAAAAATATGCAGATATATTTGACACTGAACTAAATTGGAAATTTGCGTGGGTGGAATTATATCCAAAGACTTTGTCAATTTATATCCAATATATATATAATTATTTACAATAAATTAAAATTAAAAAAAGTTTATATTACTGCTCAATTTGTCAAATTTCATACATTTTTAATTATCTGTTTATTTACTATCGAGATAATAACGGAAGAACAAAGCCGCCTCGAGATCACAGCATGCATACATTGTTTCCTCTTAAAATAAATGTAATGAGCTCCACTGTAAATAAGACCTAAACAGCTGTTGTATCAATTGTACCAGATGTTGACGTTACTCCAATCGACAAGATATACGGGATAAATGATGATAATAAAAGTTGACATTATTGGCATCGACAAGCTTTCAAAAAGAAATGTACGAAAAATTTGATGCTTGGTACGTTAGTATGCATGCACATGAACATTAAATCAACTTTTTCGATATACTACACTTTAATAACTTTAAAAGCTTATTAATTGATTATTGCATTGTACGTCACGTGTTATTACATTACGTTATTATTATGTTATGTATGCACTATAATTCTATCGAACGTACAGTGATTATTTCTGTCATGTAATGAATTGAATAGCATTATATTTATCTTAATATCATTTAATATCACAGACATTTTGCTTCATGTATAAATATAAATTGTCACATTCTGAGAAAAAAATTATATATATAAAATAACGTTCAAATACTACTTAGCTTCAAATACTTCAAATACTTCTAATAATAGAAAAAAAGATCACCGCAAAGTTAGAAAAACTTCCATACCTGTACGCGGGGGCAATTTGCAAATGTTGTATGCTTTTTACGTTTTGGGCACCTGTTTTGTATATATATATATATTTTTAAGTTTTTCTGATCTTTTTTTCTATTATTTTTTTATCCTACTTGCCATGTCTGGAGTGCCTAAATGCGAATCAGAGAACAGCGCCAGCTGGTGCAAAGATTTCAACTAAATCGATAGTACGATATTGGATTTAAGATGAAGAAAATCAAACCATGTAAGATTTTTCGTCATTTAAAAACGAATAATAAATATATGTTATTTTTTACAATGGTACATCCAATATTATTGAATTTATGAAACAACAAAAATCGTACAAAAAATGAATGTCATCATTAGGCTAATTAATACAATCTTATAATAGAGTTCGGAGAGTTTATACTCCAGAAAGAGTTCAGAAATTTCAATCTTTTAGAATCAATGGGAGATATTGTCACGCCTGAAATACTGAAATGTTCACTCTCTCGAAAGAATGACTATCTTCACTCCATGAAATTTAGAGATCCATGTCATTGTTATTTCTGTTTTTGAAAATTACATTATATATATATGTACACGTGCGAGTCTGTAAGTATCTAATTAAAGTAAAAAAAGTGATGATTTTCATTAAAGGAAAGGTAATCAGATCCAGAGTATTCAAAATACACACGTGATGCGATTAAATCTCAGAGGATATATCTAGGTAAATCTGTAGGGAACTCGAGTGTGAATTTGATATGACCATACTATGAATTCTGATATAGCTGAAAATGGGCAGGATTAATGAACTAAAAAAATGTACGGTGAGAACAAAATTATTTATTTAATAACTTTTAATAATAATCAAACTTTTTCTTATGACTTATACATCTTCGAAAATATAATATTAGGACGTGTGTCTAAATTCAGTTGAAGGCATAAAATATTTGATCAAAAGACTTTTTTTTTATACAATATAATATAAAAATGGGTTAATTCACTTAAAAAACAATGAAACTAGTAAAATTATTCTTTTAACCATTTTTATTCTACAGTTGGTTTTTCCCTCGTATGAACTCCTAATCAAATTTTATGCAATATTTACTTTTTCGTCATTTTTCAAATTTAATTTTGAAGTGTACTAAAGTTGCAGAAAGTCGTTTCGCCGGGAAAACAAAATGTTATTCCTGAAAATTACTAAATTAAAAAAGCGTTTAACAAAAAAAAAAATGTTGCTAAACAATGATTTTTCCAAATTTCATATATTGTCCAGGACCGCAATCAATCTTTCTGTCTTCAATAGCGTCATTATCAATTTCTCAAAAAAAAAAAAAAAAAAAACTAAGAAGAATGATTGAACTGCCAGATACCCCTAACGTACGCATGCGTAATCAGCATAATTCCGCAATATTATTCAAATGCAAAATTCGTAGTATACGCGTTCCGCAACGATAGCAGCTCTTTGTGTATTTTACTCGATCGTTTTCTCGAAAGTCGAACAATGTGCCAATTGAAAATCTTATCGCAACTCGTAAGAAGGCAATTTAAAATTTTGTTTACCGTCCTAATATATGTGTATATATACTATTAATCAAAACATCCTAAACAAACACATTAGCGCAGCTCACATATATAAATGTTAGTACAAATATATATGATTATACGAATACATGCGGTACGCATGAAGGAGGCAATACCGGACGACGCATGCACGCAACGCCTATAGGTACGCATGATTACCCACATACGTATAGAATAATGCGCTCATATATACGCTGCGCAATTGCACGTACTGTAAAAAGCGTTCAAAATGCGCACACACGCTCTCTTTCGTGCAGTCATCAGAGGGGCATGCGTGAGTGTGTATTAAACACGCACACTCGTGGAAAGTCTCGTATGCGTGAAAGACTCGTAAAAGCCCTATCTCGGCGTGTATAGATGTACACATGTATATATATACGTATGGTTATACACGAGCGGGACTCTCGTATACTATAGCGAGTGGGGAAAAAGAAAGATCATCGGCTGCGTTCCGAAAGAGCCCGCGTTTAGCTCGGCAGTCAGTCAAAGCCGAACACTCGTAGCGCAAGGAGCGTCGTCGCTCCTGTTTCATTTTGACGTCATTTTTATCGCTTTGACGCAAAGGGTCCCTACATTTTTCCGGGCGCTTTTTTCATTCGCGTAGCTGCTTTTCCACCGTGGGTGCATACAGCATACAGGCTGGGAAAAGAGTGACGAGTGAGAAGGACGGGGTGTCCGAGTGACGTTTTGTGATTGTGTGACGTATATATATATAGCGGGCAAAGAAAGCGGCGAGACGCTTGTTCGGGAAAAGGGTACATGTATATACGGGACTCCCGTGAAGAAGTGACGTCTGTTTGTTATCTGTAAACGGCGCGTCCTTCGAGGTTTTCCGGAGGCGAGTCTCCCGTAAATCGGGTTGATGCTAGTGACATTTTGTGCCGAAAACCAGCATGTCTATAAGGTACACGCCGTTTCCATCAGTTCATTCATTGATATTCTTTATCATTTATTGGTGCTATGTTTTATAAAATTTGCATTTGGAAACAAGAAATTCTCATTCAGAAAGAAATCAGTGGGCATTTTTACGAAGCTAATTAGTAAAATGTTACTGCAATTGTTAACATGTTATATTAAAAATTGACAACATTCGAATTATTTTGAATAAAAAGGCAAATGTTCACATATAACTGAAAAAAAAATTTTATTTTAATATATACGTTACAATCATAAATAAATACATACATGTATTTATGTATTTATAATATACAACATACTATGTTGTATAATATATATGTATATACGCGCGCGCGCGTGTGTGTGTGTGTGTGTTATATATAAAATATTATATATGTATATAACAAATAGCACACTTTTATTTGAAAATGAATTATTTTAAAAACGGAGTCCGAGGAATAAAAACAATAAGAATATTGATTTATTTATTTATAAATAATTCATTTTAATACAATTTTATAGTTTTTACTTTTTTAAAATAAATCTTTTAATCATTTAGGGTAATCACTAATTCACTATTTTAATGCACGTCGTGTCAGTCAGTTCATATTCAAAATGACGGATTTCAATGTCAATGGAGTGACAATTGAAAATAAATGGCCCCCCTTTTGTCGTTCAAAGAAATTTATATGGTTTTGTCACGTTAAAAATATACATTGTCATTTAGTTTTGGTGTATTTCGACCTAGATTTTTCCGAAATAGTTCCAACTGTTTATATATTCTCTCTCAGACATATCTTCGACATTTCGATTACAGATTAAGATTGATTTTTCTTATATTTTCCTCGTGTGTCTTCATAATACAGTAAAATTTTTGACTTTAAGTTGACAGTTATTTAAGTTTTTAAATGAAATATTTTTTTAATATCTACTGAAAAAATGTCTTTTTTAAATGCTGCAAATTTTTACGTTATATATATAAATGTGGGATTCTTTGAAATAATTATGTCTTGAATCGTCAAGATGTTTTTAATACATTTTGATATTAAATGTTGCTGTCATTCTCATTTGATACATTTTTGTTAGAGTTTGTTCTTATCTCACCTAATACGCCGACAAATATTTATAAAATATAATATACGAAAAAATAGCACGATTTTATTTGAAATAATTTGAAAATTATTCAAAAAACGGAGTTTAAGGAATAATAAGATGATGCTGTTACAACCCCGATTACAGAAACAGTTTTTGTAAACAAAATCAGATAACATCGTAAGATTATGCGAAAATATATTCACTGATCCGAAAATATTGTCTGTTATTATTCTTCTTATGAGGTTATTTATTTCGTAATCTTATTGTCATTTTTATCAAGCGTCACGTTGTACCTTCATCACTTTTATTTTCTACTCTTTTATTTGTGGCAGCATTCTTCAATACTTTGTATTTCGAACAAGTTAATGGTACAAATGCATAATTCGACACATTTTTCGATAAATCGGCGAAGGTAAAGTTATATTATTGCTTTATCGAAAATTACACCTTTTTGGAAAGCTTCTATTATAACAGTTTTTTATTTATCGACGATGGCAAATCAACCGAAAATTGGACAGCACAAAGGAATATTGTAAAATGTTTTTGTTTTTAAAACTTTCGAATAAAATTCAATGGATATATGTATATTGGACGAATATTCGATAGTTGTCAAATATGACGAACTAGATTGAAAATGTAGCATATCTCTATAGTAGAACATTATATGCAAAAATGACGAAATATATCAAGGTACAGTAACGTTTAAAAAAATCTAGTCGTCGATTTCAATCGTTACTGATTCGTTTATTTTAATACTCATTTTTTTAATTATTTATGTAGAAAACATACATTTCACGTTTAATAATATCAAAAACGTTTAATACTGAAGTGGTTCTCAATCTAGATGACATATATATGCTGTTTGTAATGATATATTATAAAGACATATTATTATTATTATTATTATTATTCTATTTAAACAGAGAAAATATATAAGAGTCAGTAGCTCAAAGACATTTGACGGCGAGTAAAGTGAACGGACTCGTTACACTGGTTATACAGAAATACTTGATTGAATGATTTGAATCTAAATTGTTGACATTTTACATTTTAACTTAATGTTGTAATATTTACGAATAAATTAGAATGCATTGAGTAGCAACTAAAAATATTAATAAAAATGTAATATTATGTCATTGATACAAAAAATAAAGAAACCAGAACATAATCATTACATTTAAAATTACAATACGTTCAAAAATTACTATGAATTTTTGATGAAAAATAAAATGACATATTATGACTTTCAAAAGTCAACAGTCAAACTTTAACACTATTTTGTCGTCTAATTTAAATATTAACAGTTCATATTATTGCATTTACGTTATTTTAACAATTTAATATTCTAAGTTGACTTCCAATGTTTCTTTTTTACATATGCGGTTAAGCAACTTTTGCTTACATCTGTCATCGAGAAATATATCAATGTATACAATATTATATATGATCATTTAATTATTTCAAAAGAACATTTTAATGCAATAAAGATTTATAAAAAAAAATAATGAAGGAAACGTTTCGTATCTTTAGAGTTTGTTTTACGACATGCTATTCAGGCCATTCGGATCTGCGACATACATATATGATTATTTAAGATTTTAACCGGGAAATATTCGTAATGGAGAAAAACTAATTCTTAAAAAGTTTACCGCATATTATGTTAGAACAGTATTATTATTATTATTGGATCGCAATTAATAATACAATTTATAGCCTGGTGATGTGTATTTATATAAATTAAATATAAGTATTTTACATTCTTACATTCTGATATATATCTGAAAGGTGTATGTTCAAAAGTATCGTATATTTATGCGCATACAATACCATGATTAAGCATTTCACGTAATTTAATAACGATCGAGTCTTGTGATCGTCGATGAGATATATATATACATCATCTCGTATAGAATATATATTTTATTCAATTTATTTCATTTTAATGTTAACTGCTATATATTTAATTGAAAATTTAAAAACACACTAAATATTATAATTATTGATTCGAGAGTTGAAAAGTGATTTAATTTAATTTGATAGAGATGAAGATCGAAACTTGACTCTATTCATTGTACGAAACATTCAAACTATGTTTTTAAATGTATCTTTTCGCAGAACTTTAATCCGATATTTTTTGCAGCATAAATTGCACAATTTACAAATGAATGATCATTCAGTGAATGAATCAACTGATTAACCATCGATCTGTTTCTTCTTGGTCGTTAGTAATTGTATGGTTTTTAAAACAATCCTCGAACTGTTTCCTACAAATACATTACTGTTTGGAAAACAATTAAAAACTACGCGGTGGAATTCATGCCATCTGTATATTAAACAATCTAATTGGTAAAAAAATGGATTATTCAACATGTTTCAACAACGGCATTGTTTATAAGAGAAAATTTAAGACCTGGATCGGGTAAAGCAATCTTGAATGGCACGTAAACAAGACTCGTTTTGAAAGTAATCTACAATCTAGACTCTATATGTATATATAGGTTTTTAAATAACCCGCTGAAACGAAGTGAGAAAATCAACCATTCCCGTGATAATTATTATTTCAATCAAAGCATTAATAATATATGAAAATCTTACTGGGTATGCGCGTAATACATAGGTATATGCGTTTTAATAAATGAGTCCTTGTTCTACTAACGGCATTATAACCTCAAAGAACAATATAGGAGGAATATTTACCTACAATGGCAAACAGTAGTTATATTTGTTTATGTTTAATTGCCACGGAAAAATAAATGACAGGGTCAATTTAGTTCAAAACAATTTTGGTAATGTTTTTGTTTTTATGTTTGTTGAAAAATGTTTTAGTTCAAAAAATATTATTAACGTTTATTCAAATTTTACATAAAAATACATTGAAACGAATTTCACCATGTAGATTTATCTCTAGAATAACTAAAAAAACAATCCTGCCTTAAATAAACACTCCTGTAACTGAAAGTCACTTTCTACATGAGATGTGAATTTCTTCCTTACTTTCAGCCGCTCGCAGAAATGAATCGAGGAAATGTTAATTTATCGCAAATAAAAGTAAATTGAATTTATATACGTTCTTAATGCGAGTCGATGATTAGATTACAGAGATCGTAATTGATGATTTAACATTTCCGTCATTCGAGCTATACGAATACAATTTTCATGCATTACTAAAGTTTAGTTAATAGTGAAGTTCAACAGACCTTGCAAAACACGTCGGGAAATTGAACAGAGGATCGTTAATACGCGTATATTGTACAGTAATCAATTGCTCTCGCCATTCACATTGATAAAACTTTGATTATGTATATTTACTTTTGTTTTAAGAAGTGACGTCGGGACATGCTCCTCAGCGACAATCGTGACAACTTGTATTCGCTTCTCATTAATCGTTTATTAATCCGAATCATTCTAAATGTATTTCAAAAATTGAACCACCAGAAGGTACTATTAGAAATAATTGATATTATTCTTTAACGACGAAGACCAGCTTTCAAAACGCCGACATGTGAATAAAAAAGAGAAGACAGACACGAAAAAAGAAAAAAAAAAAAAAAAAAAACAAATAAAAAAAAAAAAAAAAAAAAAAAAAAAAAAAAAAAAAAAAAAAAAAAAAAAAAAGTTCCATCGTCCGAGTAACGGGTCTTGGACGAGCCATGAATGAAATTCTTAAAAGAAGCCGATTTCTTTTTTACTTTCGACACCGAGTAAACACACCGAGCGTGCACGCGTGATGCCGAATGGAAGTAGTCACAGGCTTGTACGGGTAGTCCAATCGCAGACGCCGAAGTGTTTTGTTGCTCTATATAACGCCCCAAGGCGCAATGCACGGATTTCGATTACGATTATCTATTACGATTTTACAATAGGGCAACGCGCCTAATAATAGTCGGCTGGAATCGCAACGGTCGCAAAAACTTTACGACCGTATCGAACGAGCTTGCAGACGCAACAAAAATTGCCGTCTTCGCTTTATCGTTTTTTATCATCTATAAACACTCTTATCGAACCGGAATAACATAACGCGAGGCGTCGAATATTCGCATTCATGTTTTCACGCGTGTCGCTTTCTCTATTTGACATTTACTTCGATTGATCACTCTGGATAACATGATATATCTAATGCCAATAAATAAAACTCTACCATTTTTTATGGAATTTTGCTGCTTCGAACAATAGAATTATACTGACGTTTATAAAGTTAATGAAGTACCTCATGTCGGTCTATTTGACATTTTTTCCCATCATTTTTTTTTTTTTACATTTTTTCCCAACATCTTTTCTCCCAAAATTTTCTTCCACTGAGATATTTTTCCAATATATTTTCCAAAACTTCATACTGTAGGACTTTAATACATAAGAAACTATTTCGATACTTCTCTTCGATTTTCTTAAGAACCAATGCACTGATACAGACTTCTATAGACGATTTTTATTTTCAATCTTGGATTGAGCATGCAAAAAAAACAGAGATAATATTTATTATGCTGACCGGAATCGTAAATTGTCAAAACAGTTACGTAATGAGTTTTTCAGGTATTTCCATTGTTAACGAACTTTTGAAATTTCTGTACAATGATTCGAATCTGCCATTTTCATAAAATATTGAAAGCCATCACGTTCCATTGTTCAAAATACAAATCAGTGCAATTATTACGCCGAACGCCAATGACGAGACTCACAATTGAAATGAAAACTCAACTATATGAGTTGCAAAAAAAAAGCACAAAATATACCCTATGAAGACGGTCTTAGATTTCCGGTAAAAAATTGAGATTAAATGAAAAAATGGAAACACTTTGTATCATGAGAATGATGTTCGAGGGCTATCTCGATCTAATCCGACTAGATATTAAATATTTGGAATTACTGTAAATTGCATCGTGAACCAAACGTATACGCCATTTCGATAATACGTAAAAGTGATAATTATAATTGGCTAATCGAAGCACAAGATATGATTTTCTGTGTAAACGTTTCATTTATGAAAATACCAATTAAACAGAGCATCCAACTAAATAGTGATTTGTGGGATATTTCACTAAAGTAATATTTCGTCCAATTAGCGAGCCAAGTGAATGATTTGCTTTGATGTCAAACCAAAAGAATCACTATTAAGTTCGCATTAAATGTAACGTAATCAATCATAACCGTATACTGTCACATACTTTCCGTTAATGTGTCTGTCTGATGAAAGAAGTCAATGCCTTCGATTCAATTAAACATCATTCACCACGCGCCGACATATAAAAATGATTTTGTTCCCCCTATATACGCCATTCTTTTGTCCTGTACATGCCAAAGCCTATATAGTTGATTATACATCGGTGAAAGTATACGTCGCTTCTTTTAAAATCAAAGTGCACATTGTAGTTCTTCGACTCTCCGATAATGAAATGTTTCCACCCACTTTTGACGTGCCACCATCACAGATGGAACACAGCTGACCCGAGGTCATCGATCGCGAATCTAAACCTACAACTAAATCGAAAGTCGAAACGTGCAGTTTTTACCAAATCGAGGAAAGGGCGTGGCATTTCGTGAGTTTTATCGCTTCATTATATTTGAAGTGGTTGTGGGGTAAGAAAGTCAGGTTTTTATACGAAAAAAAAAAGAAACCAGGATTTTTTCAAAAAATTCTATTCGGTTTGTCGTTTGCATCAAAAAAAGTTCCCGAGCGAGATTTTGTTAAGAAATCGTGAAATGTTGTGTCAAACATCAAACACGTGTCCTCGATCCAGAACAAAAATGAAATTCGTGCAACAAGGACGACGATGAAATTCTAATTCGGTCTGTACGCAATTGGGTAATGCTGTCTTATAATAATGTGGTCGGAATCGCCATCCGTGAAAAATTCAACGACCTTTCGACGGAGGCCACTCAGATAGCCTTTCATACAGATTTATAAAGTTATGTATACAGCCGTTTCCAAAAATGAACAAACATCAACAAATGAACAGTGCGTGACGGCAGCAGGTATAAAAGCTTATGGCGGAAAGTCTAACGAACTTATTGTTCCGCATTAATTCATTTTATGTAACGTACTTATCCAGCGATGTCATTTATCGAAAAACTATTAATTTCCTCGCGTTCACTATCTTAAATAATAGACGGCCGACAAATTGTCCGTAATCTCAAATCTCGCGTCTTTTGTCTCCGACCTTTTGTCTCGAATGATTCGACTGCAAATTTTCCGCTCGTTCCACCAGCGGATTTTTCCCAGCCGATAAGGGATCGTGTCGAGAGAAATAGAGCATCTGTGGGATGTTTTCGCGTTCTACGCTGATTCGCACGCGAATCTCTTCGCTCGCGTGTGTGAATCGTTTAATTCAGACGTCTGGTGGCTGCAATCTGTACCCGATGCACACTGAAGTCGGACGGGCAAGCAGAGTATATAGTACGACGAGAGATTTAGACGGAGACGGTAACGAGCCCAACGGAGATGGAAGTACAATTGGAAAATAAGGGGAACGAACAGAGAGAGAGAGAGAGAGGAGGGGGGGGGGGAGGGAATGAGATTAACGGGTAGGGATGTACGAAGGTGAAATTGACACCAAAATAGAGATTGAGCGCTAGGGAGCTAAATTGGACGAAAATAGACAGATTGAGCGAGTGAGGCCGTTTTAAAATAAAGAAGATAAAGCACTGACAGAGTGGTAAAAGAAACGCGGTTTAACTTATTGTAAGTGCTAACTTCCTCCGAAAAAAACTTACCTTTGACTAAGAACGTTCTTTCTCGTTGCGAAAGTAAACTCGACAGTTGATGCAATGTGCTATACAAGAGTTCTGAAAAAACCTTTTTCTTTTAAATCATTGAAATTGAAACTTAATTTTATATTTAATTTAAATTTACAAATATATCCTTCTCACTCATAAATAGTTGCATTTATATATCGTTTTATTTCTTAACGACAGATGCAGAAAATGTTACTGTTATCTTCATTATCTCTGTCTTTGTTATTTTTAAATAGAACTGTGTTTAGGTAGGCGCTGTGATACCGTATAGGCACTGATAAATAATATAATACTATTGATAACCCTTCTCCCTTTATATGACACCATCATTTCGATGGTTGCTACAAATATGATTACTCCAACAATACTTCCTTCCGTGAATATAATGTACTCACGTGTAGTGGGTATATAATTTCTGTTAATTAATTATTATCAATGGGCCAAATTTTCGTAATAAGCGTCCAAAATGTTGTAACCTTCAAAATTGTGTGTACTCTTAACGGGGTATAAAAATTTCCATTATGTTAATGGTTCCTTGACACATTTTTATACATTTAACATATTTCAATTTTTGTAAAGGTATATATACATACATATATGTATATACATAATATAGATATATATTGTATATACATACATATATGTATATACATAATATAGATATATATTGTGTGCTGGAGTGTCGAACAATATTCCACGAACATATTAAAAAAAATATCCCCGCTAAAATTTGATTTCATTGCTAATTGAATTACGGTAAATCTTGACGTTAGTCTGTAGCCGTAGGCCCCGTATGGCCATGCGATTAATCAGAGCGTAAGGGACAACTAAAATCAATTCGTAGTAACTATTAACAGTACAAATAATTCATTATAATGAATCTTTCATGATCCTTTCATGAAATAATGAATTATTTGTACTGTTTTATTGACATTTTATTCCAAGTGAAAATATTTATGTTAAATATATTTAATTTTCTCAATTATCGTAGTTATTAAACTATATAACACATTTTTTTTTACTTTTTTACTTCAAATTTTAATAAACGTTTTTTGTTATTGTCATGAAACATTTTATTATTGTTGCAATTATTATTTTTATGAATTATCGCAAGACTAGTAATTATATATCAATTTTGACCTGATATAAGTATCTTTGTATGGGCATATATATCATCATATCTCAATTATATATGGCCATATCTGGAACATATATGATACATATAAAATCATATATGATACGTATATAATCATATATGAATCCATTTTTTCCCGGGGAATACCCCGCGATAATTCATGAACCAGGAAGAACACGTTTCAAGCAAATCCAAACACATTTTGAAGCTTCTCGTCCACCTTGTGTTAATCCGTTAAGTCCTAAATGGACGTTTCGACAGTCATTTCTGATAAATTGTCAACATTGAAAAAATCTGGACATATTGTTTCTAACGTAAAACTTATCGTACTTTCCGATACTGTACTGAAATTACAAAAAAAATCGATTATTTAACAAAAAATGAGTCAAGTCCACCATTTTGAATTTTGAAAAAGTAAGGTTAGATTCGTTTTCAAAGTTATTCGGTACATTGTTAAAATCATTTTAGAAATTGTGCCCCTTGTAGCGAAGGGATTTAAAGTTATTATTATAATCTGTCACTTGTTTTTTACAAAAGTAATAAATGAACCTATAGTAGCGTAAAATGAAGTCGAGTCTTCGGTAGTGGCAAACTATATACAGTAGATTATCTACTGCCAATTGTTTTCATTATTACAATTATTTATCATAATATATGATACATACATGATCCAGAACTTCTCTGAATTTAGGAATTTGACAATATATTGAAAATATATTATAAAAAATGTATAATTTTAAAACCATATGTAAATTTAAAAATGTACGTCCAAATATACGTATACTTACAACTATAATAATACTCAAGGTCAAACACTTTTTATCATAAATGTATTTTTTATTTCATTTCTTAAAGGGTTCAATGGGAGGTTTTAAGCAAGAATTAACATCAGAATAATACTGATAGTGAGGAACTGAAAATAAACTTGCTGCGATAGAAAGTCACCTCCTAATTGCTTCAAAGATGGACAGTGCTCTACTTTTGCCCTTTCTCCTTCTATGTATTTAAAATTCGTAATTTAATATGTCTGCATTCGCGCTAAATTGGTGAATAATTAAAGTGGGTTAATTGTAGTAACCGAACCAGAAACGAGATGAAAAGTAGAAACATACGAGAGAAATATAAGTACTTTCCATGCATATAGAATAATTCGCGTTTGTATGCGCAAACGAATTATTCCAGTGCGTAAAGTGAAAATGGCCGTTTTATATCAAGCGAAATTTCATTTCTTTGAAATATATATGCCATTTCCTGTTTGCTACAGGAAAAGAAACCCGAGAGCAGGCACAATAATGGACAAGTCTTTATCGAGCGAGTGGAAGAGAGACGGAGAAAGCGTCGAGTCGGTCCAAGTAAAGGTAAACAGAAAACGAAGAACAAAAGAATTTGCAGGAAATAGAAAGACGGAGAAATGACAAGAACAAATAGCAAAGATCGGACTCGAAGAAAGTTTCGAGAAACGATAAAAATGAAAAGAACAAATTCTGATAGCACAGACAACGCGCGGAATTCATTCAACAGCTTAAATCCAGTAGAAAATTGATATCTGAACATTCCGAGAATAAACTTGTGCCGATCCCCGAAAGAATACCTTTAAAATCTACATTTTGAACGGCGAGAAATTCGAAAATTTTAATAATGTTATATATATGCATATAAGGACCATCAGATACTCGAACTTCCCAGCAGTCTCTAATGTCATTATTTCTTGATGAAAATTGAACGCATTATTGCAAGCACGATATAACGTTTTGGCAAGTTTGGAGTGGGAGAATCTTCTTCGTTGCACGTCCTTATGAGAATTCTTTCATTTTGCGATTTCATTTAGATAACCGGCAAAACACATGCACATGACAAAAAGTAAAATCGTGCAACCAGACAATTTAGCAAAGCGAGCAAGGCCACGCGGAGAAACGAAAGTTAAAGAAGATATCAAATGACAAAGAGAAGTAACATTTACATACAAACGCGCTCTTTCTCGTAAATGTGGAATGGTACGGGATACATATTTGAGGCACGGAACCGGTTTGAGCGTAAAAAAAGAGAATAGTCAATTAAGACACGGCCAGCCAACAAAAGGCAACGCAACGTCCGGAAGAATGCCCAAAGTCTGAGGAACGGAAAGTTGAAAATAACAGGAAGATATGGCGGCATTGAGCAAGTACAGAGGTGAACAATCGAAAAACGGAAACAAGAACACGATACGGCGCGATTGGCTTAACGGGAAATGGAGAAAAATTTTAAATGTACGCGCGCAGAAGACCAGTACGAGAGAGAAAAACAAAAACGGTCCATGATTGCATCGGCGCAGGTACATAACGGCGGTAAATGAGAAAAGCTCAGTATGAAAGAAAGAGTGCGAAAAAAGATAGGCGGAAGGAGAAAGACCGAGCAAGTGAAAGAGATTAGTTTAGTTAAATTAAAAAAAAGAAAAAGAAAATTAATAGGCGAGGCTTCAAGATCAAAGGATAGTGAGGGGGAGGTGGAAGATAATTAATCCTCAATTAATTATATTTCTCCTCGAGTTAATATAGGAACTCGATACGAATGGCGTATAATGATCATCGCATTTATTTTTTTTTCAGACCTTAAGTCCTGGAAAACTGTTCCTTGTATAAAGGAAAAAACATTTCATGATGAGCATTCCCCTGTTAATCGAATATCGAATTGCAGCTGATGCAACTATACCTGCAAAGCCGATGATTAGAGATATATAACGAAGGGCAGGAGCAACACACCCCATTTTAAAGCTTGCTTCCAATAGATTCCACAAATTGCTGGAAAAACGATAAAAGGCGGTGAGAGGATTGGCTGAACTCGTTGAAGAACGTTGATAATCAGGATAGTTCGAAACGGAGGTTCACGTCTGCATTCCATCGGCAAGTGCTAAGAGAAATCTCGCGATGCCTGGACCACTTTTCACCATCGTTGTTTTCCGCACTCAAGTACAGGGAATTCGATAACGATTACCTTCCACGGAGGGAGAAGAGATATCAGAGTTCATTACAGCTATCAGCGAAACTGCGTGGAATGAGAAATTCCAGCAGACTCGTACCGCACGGTCGGCAAAGCCAATATTCCTTGATGGAATGGCCTGATCGATGTTTTATCGATACGCCTGTTTTATAGGCGATAATAAACTGTTAGCACCGAACCGCGTTAAAAGGCACGTTCGATAGGAAAAGTCAAAAACCAGCAAACGTACGTTTGCACGTGGCTTTAAAACCGAGTAACAGTTTATAGGATCGGAGAATGTAATTTGTATGTCACTTCATCGATCAATAATATATACCGTTCGGAAGGGAGGTGTAAAATCCCAAGATCCTTATCGTTCAATGTTAAAAAAAATGCATATGATATTCAATGAAAAGTAAGGGAATAAGCAAAATATTTAGCAGGTGCATTGTTGGGATTGTTGCTGAGATAAAGGATTACCACTAATGAAAAAAAAAAAAAAAAATTCTAAATTTTAGAATTTTTTTGATCATGTTGATAAAAATAGTTGGAAAAAAGAAAAAGGACATACTGCGCACTAACAAAACATATGCTTACAAGTGTTGATAATTTTAACGTCCGAGATGCCGGGCGTAAGGTCAAGGCATTCCTCAAAGTGTCGTCCGACAACAGCACGATGACGTAGCGTACCGATCGAGGTTTAACCGGAAATCTCTGTCCGAATCTTTACTATATGTCGTACATCATCTCCTCCGACTAGATGATCCAGAAGAAGTCAGCAATATAGGCTTGCAATCGCTGGTAACCCGTATGTACTGAAGAAGGCTGGTAACTATAACGAAATACTGCTCGGACTGTTCCGAGTATCTTGTGTTCTTCGGATGGGAAATCTTTTCGCTTTATTTATATTATTATTATTATTTCTTAGCCCGCATATTTTCGCTTAGACACAATATGGAGAGTTCTCCGAAATCGCCGGTTTTTCACACCTCCTTCAACTCCCATTGTCGTCCAAATTAACTGGACTCGGAGTTCCGAACGTTACATCATCATCATCGTCATCCAGTGCGTCTCGACCCGTTCGATCCAAATAGAACACTTACTTAGGTGGAGCCTAGTCCAGTAGTTGACGGCAACGCGTCCTGTAGGTCGGATGTACGAAGAGATACCTGGAGCCCTCCGGTCGCTTCCACTTCAGAGTTCAAACGACCCTAAAATCCATTTTCAGGTGCTGAAGGCACCGCGACACTATATACTCGTCGTAACGTCCTTGCACGTGATTTCCTTTGACGTGTCAACGCCCGGATAACGACTTGGATCGTGCTTTATGCCGGCCAGGGTCAGTATCACCAGAGCACCAAGCAACGCCTTGTTTGGTTTGGTAACGGGCAGAAGAGCCTGGAACTCCTCGGGCGTCATTCGTCTCGAGGCTACAAAACACACGCATACATAAAATTATGATCACTTATCTTCCATTTAATACACACATTACGGCAGTCTTTACGTATATTTACCTTTAAGGACGTTCATTATATAACCGTCGTGAGCGTTCAACACTTTGAGGATTGTCTTGATCTTACGCCCGGCATCTAGGACGTATGTCTGCGTTGTCACCTCCGCTAAGCTGTGCAAAAGGGTACCGAATACCCGCCCTTATAAGCAATTTCACGAGCGTTGTGAAACGTTCTTTATCCGTCTCGATTTCGGCGTGCGGGTTTTTATATTTGATTTCCGTCATGTCGGAAATGGGTCGCGCCAATTTAGCGTTCCTTTGCGCGGTTCGCAAGGGGGTGGTTTATTACATTCACGTGCACAATTTGGCGACCATTTACAGTACTGCACGAAATCAAGGAGCAACACCGAACGTTCTACTCGGCTGCCGGATGGTACTGCACGTGGTCCCCAACGTATTTAAGTTTGTACTATTAGGAAGGAAAAAAAAGTTAAAAGCACGCACTGTAAGACATTCCAGCTTTTCCAGCTCGATTATAAGGTTTGCTCAAAATGCATCAATCACGAGCATATACCTATTAAAGTATATAGCTCGCATCCTATCTGAAAGAGCAAAAAAGTCTCTCCACCGTGTAGCTGAACTAATAGTAATGGACAACGAACTATATACATTCATTTTAATATATATGATGTGCAAGATGATTTGAAAAGTACCTTACCGGTCTGAGTCCCTTATTTCTGATGAACCGATCAAAGATCCGTTTAGTATCCGTATACATCTACAGTCAGATCTCGATTTCGAATCTGATCCACATGAATGTAATTTTGCGGTGAAATTATATAGTGTAACTCTACTTGATTGAATCATGCTATGACGTCATTCGATAATAACGGTTTGGACTCGGCTCGGAAGAATTGGGCTCCATTAATTCTGATCGTACGCTACATATATAACGAATAATCCCATGTTGGAGAGATACAACGATATCATGGGAGTCTTCGTAATACCATGACCCGTTTAGCAATTGCTGTTAATTATTATACGACGAAGGTCAATTAAATCAGTAAGGAATTGAACGAGCCAACGAAATATATTTATATGTATGCGAGGCAGGTCTCCGGCAAGAATCCGGCGTATAACGTGGATTACGAGTGGAACAAAGGAAGGGAACAAAAATGTACGTTGGAGAGTGAGAGGGAGTGAGAAAACGGGAATGCGCATAAGTACGGAGATGGAATGTATTTCTATACTACGACTACACACTACTGATGCAACGGGTGACCGGCGGTACCATTCGTTGACTGGCTCTCTCAAGATCGCGATTCGAGCCGTGACGCAATTCCATCGCGTCCCATTCCAAATGGCCAAGGATAGCATCCTTTCCTCCGAGCGATCGAGATGCGCAACAACTTCCAACGTCTTCTTTCTTCTTCTCGTTAATCTTTGTGCATCCGACAACCATTTTTGGAGCTGGTTTCGATTTTTTTAAGATAACGATTCGATGGCACTTTAGTATAATCGGTAACGATTGTAATTATGTATTAATTACATATAGTTGTGCCGTACAATTGATATATTATGACTTACCAAGAATTATTAAATACGTATATAATTAAATCAATCACCTAAAATGACATTTGAATGGAAATAAGCAATTGTTCTGAAATATTTCACACTTTTTTTTTAATGAACTCTTGTCGTGACATGATATGAACTAATCTATTGCAAAAAAAAATCGAAATTATATTGAAGTTATCGACGAATTATAAAATTAATAATGGCGTATATAAATCATGCAAATTATACATATTTATCTTATGCAATCGTTGAAAATTATATATACAGAAGCCTGTAATAATCGTACAAGTCTCACGGTGAGCACTTGCAGAAATAGAAGATAAAGTACACCATGACAAATCGAAAAAGTCATGCGGATTGGTGGAAAATACGCGTAATCGCAGTTCTTCTACAATCTTATATACGCGGAAAGACATGTTTTCTCCAATTACGGCTAATGGATCCGTCATTTTGGATTTATCTAAATAGGTAGTATTTCCATTCCATTCTAAATTACTTAAGAAATCTGTAACACATCGGAGGATTTGTAGGAGTCGTAGAATACAAAAATTTTTTATAATCTTCACGTTTTTTCTAATTTTTCTAGAATTTTACATTTGAGTTATTTTTTTTATAATTAAGAAATTTTGAGCAATTGGATTCTTCCGAAACGGCACCAAATGTCCGTAACGTTTTTGAAACGTTTCAAAACCGTTACAGTCATATGGTGCCAGTTGGGTTAGCATGTCACCGTATCGCAATGAATGAAACTAGAGGAAACCGATATAAAATAAACGTTACTTTTTATAAACAAAACAATCAATATGTAAGGGAAAAAGTAAAAATAATGTAATATTACATTATTTAATCGTGTTTTATGAAATAAAGATTTAGACAAAAAAATTGATGTTAACAAATTATTTTCATTTTAGCTATATAAAATAACGACGCATTTATTATACATGACATTTAACACATGTTTCCAGCAGGAAGCAGTCATTTCATGATCATGTTACCGCTTTACTTATTATAAGTCAATTCGAGAAACTAAAAGTGAAGGTTAAAGAAATTTTATAACTTGTGAAAACAGTCCGTCATATATATGACGTTACGAACGATGTCATCGTTAAGTGCTATGTAATAACAATGTTTCAGTTATATAAAGTTATGTTTCCTTCAGGAATTAATTCGATCTATTTTCTATTCTCGATTATACATATATATATGTTTATACGTGAATATTTTTATGGGGCAGTAATACAATCGACAATAAAAATGACTATAATAAAAAAAAAAAATTGTTGATTGCACTCTTGCGCAGAATTTAATAGTACTTGTGTATCGACATCATATTGAATCTTATGAAAATGAACTAAGATTTCCTCTGATTGAATTACGTACAACACAATAAATGTTTCCTTTTCGATAATATGTATAATACATTTATCGTGTTACAAATTTTCACTGAGCTGTACATTCAAAAGTATAAATCATACTGCTTTTATTGTGAATTTTCAGATTGTATAAAATTTGGGTAATCAATAAAGGGAAAAGGATTTGTATAGCTTTGTAACATACATATATGTAAAGTATGTAAAGTACTTTAACAATATTGGTCGCTAATGGCAATTTGATGTTGACGCGCATCTACATAAAAACAAATAACAAAAAAAAAAAAAAAATTTATATTTATATTGTGATTTTAATTCCTTAAATCAGTAGAGTAACGATTTATTTAATACTACAATTAAACTACACGTGCGTTAAATTTTATTACAAATAAATTTATAATGAATAATTATTTATACATAAAAACGATAAATATTCTATAGTATACATGCAAACTAATAAAATAACGAACACAACTTCGAGCGTTGCAATTTCACATTAATGACAATTAAATTGTAAACGCAATTATGTTTCGGAATTATTCGCGTAATACGGCATAAAATTTTAATACTCAATCTGTATCTACCTGGACACACGAAAATATAACAGAGATAACGCACTTTAATATACTACTCGTGGAAATAATATAATGATGAACCTTTTTATTAATCTTTTATAATTAATTAATATCCAGTCAACTATAACTGTCGCCTAAATTACAACTATTAAATGCCACGTGTAGTAACGTAAGACGACGAATAAAGTTGTCGAACGTTATTTGTTTCGTCTGTCGATATAACATATTTGTTGCAATACAGACAATACCGTCGAATTTGTGGAATTCGACAGAAATATTCCGTACTATAATTGCACAGAGGCTGTGCGATACAATTAAATTCGTACTTTTTTTTCCTGCAACGAATTTTTAATTGCGTGTGAATCGTTCTGTATTACTTTCTTAGCTCCATTATTGTTTGCCAAATAATTTTCATTATTTATTATATTTGTTATTTATTTCATTATTTACTTACAGATTTGTGTGCAATAAGTACATAAAAATGATACGTATGGTCCTTCTTTTATTTAATAAATAATTATTCGAGTTTTTGGCTAATTTATACTTATTCACTGTCTAATTTGTGGACAACACAACTGGCCAGTTCCCTTTTGGAAATGTAACATTTTCCTTGATATTGATTAGATATGTTTTTTAGATAAATCTTATCCAGTTTCTGTCCAACATTTGTAGGCAAGCCTGGAACGATTTACTGTAATATTTTTGTATATGTTTATTATGAATAAGGTTATGTACATCGTATGTTCTATTACATCGTCAATTACACTTAATACGTCGTGGCACATACCAACACTTTGTTCAGGATATTCTTTGCTCGTATTATCACTATCTATATTGTTATTGTCATTAAAGCTTTCGCAAATATCATTTTTATCAGCATGGACATGTAGTGGGGTTTGTTCGTCATCTTCTTCTTCATACATATATATGTGACACGATTGCCGACCTCAACCTCATCTCCTACAATATTTACATCTGAGAAAATCAATTGTGTCAAATTGTCGTCCTACTAAGTTTGCATAAGTATATTGTATTTATCAAAAGAAATAAGGAAACGGTTTTAAGTAAAAAATAAACTGGGTATTTTTACTAGATAATATATATATATGTATCTAATATTTGTCCATTTTTTTCTAATATTTGTATCCAAATTTTCTATAATTTGACTGGACGGTCATTAGGCAAGATATTTAAACAAAATCGTGGCAACACTTTAAATATAATTTTAATATCTAATATTTGGACAACTTTGTATTAAAAAACTGGTCTATTTATTGTTGTCTAGTTATTTTTTAGTTTATGAACACTTTTATTGGGTGCGAAAGAGATCAAGTATACCGATTCTCCAAATCTATCAAAAGGGAGTAGAAATACATTTTTTTTATTAATCATTGTAATCGTATCAATAAGATTCACTTTAATAAATAATAATAGCCTTTATTCCTACGAATAAAAATGAATAAACATTTTTTTTTTTTTTTTTTTAATTGTAAATTTACTTTTCTGGTAAAATTGTACTTGCCCAATACTATTTTTCTGTCATGTTTACGTACACATCTTCTGGATTCTATACTCACAACCCTAAAATTGCTTCATGCAAAAAGTGTCATTATTTAACACGAATGTATGAACACCATATCAGATCACTCACATAATGTATAATTGTTCTATTTTCAGGCGTAATTTTGTAAAATTCAAAATTACGGATTCCATTAGAATGCAACTTTTGTCGATAGACACTCGCACAATTTGCAAGATCATGAATCCTTAAATTTATGATACATAAATGGCGATCGACTGTGCGGAGGTAGAGTTAGTTTATTCCTCGTCGATGTAACGTTGTTTATTCAGGGTCGCACGCCCTCGCGTATCGTCCTCATATAAGTTATGCGCCTTGGTCGTCTGAAAACATCGAACAAACGCGATATAATTCCCTGAGGCTCTTTCGACTCCACGTCCAAGTGCGGCCGCGCCCATTCGCATGCATGGCCAAGCGTGTCCAGTAATTGGTACAAATGAAAGTATATTCTCTATTTCACGCAAAACGCAAAAATATCTCGATGACGACAATTTCTATAGGTAGGCTCACGCACACTTTCGCGAAATGCTTCATTCTAAAATGGGAATTCACGGCCATCGGGAGGGTACGTCCAAGAGAAAAAAAAGTCAATGTAGGGTTCGTTTTGTACGCAGCGATAAGATTTATGTGACGTCTTTCAGGGTGATTTCGTAGTAATTATAAGTTCAGCACGAATTCCCTTGCGATTTACATTTTTTTTTGCGTTTCGTGACGTCCATTGTCATCATTTAATAACAGAAATGAATTATGATAATAAATCTTGGACCAATCAGCTGAAAGGGTATACACTTGAGCTATATAAAAACGCAATTCGAGACATTATGTCACACGACTGGATATGGATTGTACGATAGCGTATAAAATAAATAAATAAATATACGATCTTATCTTATACAGAGTACGTATATATAGCTTGGAAGCACTTTCAGTTATCGCTGAAGTTCAATAGATTTAATGCCAGATTTGAGATAATATAATCAGATTGGAAATATAAATGCGTATCAATTACTTTATTCTCGGTATGAAAAAGAAAATACAGTACGATATACATATAATTATGTTTCGGTCATAATATCAGACCCTCTTTAGAATTTACTATAAAAATACACAAACAGACATAACAGACATAACTCCAAAATCTTATAATATAATTACGTGTATGTTAAATTGATGAAATTGTACAATTAGAAAATAGGTAAAATGTGGATATTAAAAAAAAATTAATTATAATAATACGATTAAATTCTTACCATTTTATTTTATATTTTTAATTAATTTATTTACGGGCCCAATGACCCTCATAAAAATATACATTTAAAACAATAATTCATGTATAATTGTATAGAATAAAATTAAACATTGATAATAAAAAT
>JAPYZR010000423.1:0-33065 GCA_030522945.1 Trichopria nigra | reverse complement strand
AGGGGTTCCCATTTAAAAAAATCACTCTGACCTTGAAATAACCTTGAAAATCGAGTTTAAGGTCAAGATTGTTGGTACCATTGGATGGCCCCCTCTATCTCCTTCAACTTTTGTAGAAGTCATTTTTTGATATCATTCATTTTTACAGAGGTATCTGCGTGGTCGGATTAAAATGAAACACCCTGTATATACATTTCATGAAGGAAGTAATGAAGAGTATTATAAAGGCATATAGGAATTATTCACGAAATTGATCTCATATATATGTTTTGAATAATTTTTTTTTTAATTTATCAAGAAAAAAAAAGTTTACAAGGGGGATCCAAACGAAACCTCAAATTTTATACGCCCCTGCTGACATAATGTTATACATAAATGAAGAAGTTTAACGGTTGTTTTTTATTTTATTTTTAATTTGAATTTATATACTTATATAGTACACAGAGTTGTCGTTTATATACATACATACATATTATTATATGTATATACTATACATTATTATACTACATTGTAACAGGGGCGTAGTATGAAGTTTGAAGCCCTTACGTCAAAAAAAGTTTTCTACATAAATATAAATAAATAATTATACATGCACACATACATGAACACGTAGGTATATGCGTAAAGTATGGAATAATTGCATTATTATTGTGATTTTTTTTAAAATAAAAACTTGATTTTCTCTGGTCATTTTGAACATTTCACGCAGTTAAAATGTTTAAAAAAAAAAAACAGAAAATATTTCAAAATTTACAGCCTAAAATACCGCAGAATCATCGACAATAATAATACGCGAAAGAAAAGACCAGCACATTTATGCGTGCAAGTCTTTCAAGACTCCGGACAAAAGACGTTGATGCAGAAATGATATATTCCGAGGCGTAAAACGTTTCACCGCAAATAAATTGTGGGACTTTGTAACGTATGTTAACGCACGTACATATGTACAGAAATTATTTGTGGTGCGTATATACTCTTAAAAAAAAAAAATAAAATAAAAGGTTGATCGTCGTTAACGTATAACATTTTGTAGTGGTCGACTCTGCCTTTTTATAGGTTTCTTTTGAAACGTGGATCGTTTAAAAACTGCAGGTCCGCCGCATCAGACTCGCGTCCCACTTTTTGCGACTCTGTTCCTGAAACTTGAAAAAAGGGAAGAAAAGTACCAAATACTGTATTGTATTTTTAATGAGCAAGCCATCAGACTAAAATTTTGAACGAATTTTATTAATAATTACAAAATATTTTAAACATTTTTTTGATTTACGAAACAGTTTTTGAAATACAGTTTTCAGAATTTTAATGAAATTTCAAGATATTCGAAAAACTTATTGATAAGTTTCAATAAAATTTTATTAAATTATTGAAATAATAATTTTATCAAATTTCAAAAAATAGCTTTTTTTTTTCAAAATTTGACAAGTGTTTATAAATTTTAAACGAATTATGTGACGCAGTCAAGTGTAATCTTAACAAATTTTCGCAAACATTTCCCATAAACATTCGAGAAAAAAGTGTAGAATTTTTATAGATTTTAATACTTCCTTCCTAGCGAGGAATTTTTATATATAATATCAGGAAATGCTCGTCAACTATCTATATGTATATATTAATTTATCAATTAATTTTTTTTTTTTTTTTGTAAATTTTAATAAACCTCGAAAAATTGTTACATGCATGGAAAAACTTTAAATAACTTCTTATAATTTTTACGAATCTGCAGGTAGAATTGTATTGTAATTTTATAGAATTATAATAATAAATATATTTCTAAAATTTGTTAACAATTAATTTTTTACAAATTCGGAACAAAAGTTGGAGAATCCAAGATTTTTATTATTAATTAATTTTAAAATAATTAAAATTAAAATTTTATCTTTTACTCGGAGAAATTCATTCGATTCACTCTTAGGAGAGTAACATTTCACTCTGTACTCTTTACATTTAGAGAGAGAGAGAGGGAGAGAGAGAGAGAGAAGGAATAAAGAAAAAAGAAACAGAAAATTGCATAAAAACAACACCTAATACGTACCGTCACTTTTTTCATGCGGAAAATCAATTATAAATTTTTAAAACTTTCCTATGCGATTTCACCACAACTTGAATTCTTTATCTTCCCTTATGAAACCACATATTGACCAATATAATATTATGTCTATAAATATTGCTCGGGAAATGCGGCGAATCGGTCTTGTCTCGAATGGAATTTCGCAAAAGTGGACATGAAAGTAAGACACTTACGATTCCGCTCAGTTATACATAAATTTATTATGTAACGAATTAATATTTCCATTTATTCAAGTTTTAAATAACTTTCAATCGCGACGACGTTGAATGTACCTATATATTTATAAATAAGTAAATATTTGATGAAAATAAAGAGAAAACAAAAAAATACAGTCTACGGGGTGTCTGATAATTTTAACGAACGACATCAAGCAACGGAATGCTCGATTAAAATTTATACAAAAAGTTCTTTTCCAAAATTTCGTAGGATGCGTAGAATTTAAGGGACGTACCATTAAAATGGCCCTGCTGGTACTACCGCACCACGTGGCCTCCGCTCGTTCTGATTGGATGACTTTTAGGGATCCGTCATTCAAATTCCCTTTATCGGACAGAAAATGTTGCAAAGGACATTTTTTTGTTTCAATTTTCAACTGCCATTCTTTCGTACCGTAATCTCCATTAATTTTATGACACCCTATATAAGGTTTGTGGCGACAAAACCAGAAAACTAGAAAACGACATTCTTATCTGCCCAAGACCAAAACAATTATTCAAGTTCTTATCAAATTCTTTATTTAGAGTCTGAAAACATTTTAATTCAATTTCTATGCTTCGAAAAATTTTAGAAAATTCCTAATCCGTTTTATTTCTGTCATTTTCTTTTTAATCGACAACAATTTCATTGCAATTTCACAAGATGACATCGAGGTCCGAAACCGACGGCTCGTTACGGGTTTAAATCGATATACTCTTATTGCGCCTCATTACGGTAAGACAGGTAATATATATAAAATATATACTTTAATCCCGGATGCCGCAAGTAGATGAGCTCTCACTTTCTAAGGATCGATGAAGGAAGTAGGCCATTTCCTTCCTCCCATCCGCCAAGATGCGACGTTACCCCCTCGTGTCCTTGCGCGCTATGGCCCTTTTGTTCGCGCAATTTCTCTTTTTTTTTTTTTTTTTTTTATTTTTGCTTTTAGGTAAATTACGTATAACGCGACATGTTACCCTTGAACTATTTTTCACCCTATATGAGACAACTGCACCCCGAGGAGACGTACCTGATCAATACAGTGTCGTATATATATATATATTTTTTAATTTTTTGTTTCTTTTCATAAAACATTAATCCAATTAAAATCGAACAAATCACCGAAGATAAAATAGAATAAAATTTTTCGATAATCGACACTGCACGATGTTAGTGAAGTGTCCTCGATAAAAATGCTTTGCTAACAATTGCGCAGAATCGTATAAAAGCGTATAAAATTGTTTAGAATCCTATAAAACGATATAAAATTTGATAGAATCATTGAATCGTACAAAATCATGTAAAAACATATAAAATAGCAGAGAATTGTATAAAATTATTTAAAGTCGTATAAACTCGAATAAAATTGAATATATTCGTATAAAATCGTACAAAATTCTGTAGAATAGTATAAAATTTTATATAATCGTATAGTATCGTATAAAATTATTTAAAAACATATAGAATAGCAGAGAATTGTATACAATTTTATATAATCGTATAGTGTCGTATAAAATCGTATATAATCGCACAAAATCGTATATAATCGTACAAAACCGTATACAATGTATAAAATCTTATAAAAATGCACAAAATTCTGTAGAATCGTATAGATTCGTATAAAATCGTACAAAATATGTAGAATATAGTACCACATAAAATCATACGTAATCGTATAAAATTATATAGAATCATACAAATTTATTCAAAATCGTATACAATCTCATAAAAATGCATCAACATTTTAATAGAAGCATACAAATTGCCTTAAATTCTACACAAGCGCGTAAAATCGCACAAAATTTTGTACAATCGCATAAAATCGTACAAAAATCGTATAAAATCGCATTGAATCGTGTAGAAGCATATAAGATTATCTTTTAATTCCACAACAATTTTCTCTCTCTCTCTCTCTCACTCTACATATACCTACATATTGTCAAGAAACGGCGTTTACGGACGCATAAAGTCGGATACAGAAAAATCGTTATATTCAAGTGCAACTTGTAAATCGACTTATACAAAGTACAGCTACCAATCTGTGTTCATGGCTCGATTACCATCCATGTTCCCATTTGTGTTCACTGCGCTTTATCATTTATTTGTCTCCTTAAATACGGCGACGAAACTCCTACAAAAGTTCCGCGTTGTATCGTATAAAATCGTATATAAAATCATATCGAATTAATTAAAACCATATATATAGAATTATATAGAATCGCATAAAATCGAAGAAGCAGTCGACGTTTATTATCCGGAATGCATCAAGAGCGAAAAAACTCTGCCTAGCTCCTAAAGTGTCACCTTTACAATTGAGCGATCATTAGCATTTTCAGCACAGAAACGAGGGCTTTCCTTCCTCTCGGCAAATTCTACCATCACGTTATACCCGCTAATGTTGTTCAATTAAATAAATTCTTGGTCAAGCGCGAGGTCGCGTATATTAAACGCAATGACGGCCTAATGTGAGGTCACTGAGTCGTCATCATATATATATATATACACACACACACACATATATATATATATATAAGGGCAAATACAGTCAATCACAATAATACAGTTACCGTGATTGTACGAACGTCAAACCGTACAGTTCCAAGCCGAAACTATGCACACTTGATTCGACAATTACTGTCGCGTGTGCTCCGGCGAGTTATATATATACACATGTATATGTGTATGTGCAAAGTTCCAAATTAAAAAATTGATCCGCTCGATATGTTGCTTCTAACATTGCGCCTATATATGCATTCCAACGACTTCAAATATATATATATATATATATTTCAAAAACTCACCGTTTAAACTTCAAATTCATCAAACTACCCGACGCTTTTCCCATTTCTTTTTGGCCAGAATAATAATCGACCTGTTCTTATTCTATATCCTATTCTTTACAAAATAAAATTCATTCGTATTCACCTTATGTATATATATACATCCGATCTACTTTCAATTTTCTTCCTATCTCTCTCTCTCACTCTGTACATTATTATCATTAAATCAAGCAACCGCTCTTACAATTTCCTCTTTTCTGTCGGTAATATATTTTTTTTTTTCGGTTATATAGTATGTAGTACCGTTTCGCTCTTCCGTTTACTTAACGCGGGCATCAACAATGCTAATCGCTCCAAGGAAACAATCCCGTTCAATCGTGAAACATTGTTTCCGACCGAGTAACCACGCCTTACAAAAACTAAACTTGTTTCACATCCTTATAACATTTACGTGTAAGCTGCAAAAATGTACATTGTTTATAACAATCGTTATATATAATACTTCACAGACTGATTGATTGATTGATTGACTCAATTTATATGATTACACGATAGAAAGAGAAAGTGAGGTTCAATTTCTTTCTTCAAACCCCTGTTGGTAGTTTCAAAGGGTACAAGAAAGGGCGACAAAAGTTTTTTTGTTTTTTTTTTAATCTTTTTTCCACTTTACGCTAAATGGAGCACGTGTCTGTACATAATACGCGATGCATTGGAAACCGGTTGCTATACATACTGTCGGGAAGCGCACGCAGTCGTATCGCGTCTGTCAACGGCAAAAGTATAGAATTCCGTCCCGTGGCGATAAAGTTCCCTTTTCTTTAGACCGATCGCTTGTTGGACATATACGCGTGTAATTGTTAATGACAATTGAGTGCTCTCGTTTACGACTGTTTAGCATCGAGTAATTGGTGCACCCCGCATATGGCCTGCGACTTCCTTCGATGCATCGCCACAAATTGCTTTCCCCAATATAATTAAGCCTGCTACCGCCATTGTGGGCGCTCGTTGATTAAGTGAGTAATAATTCAATTAACTATATATATATATAACCATTTGTCCGAATGTATATATTTTGAATCACTTGCGATTTACGTATATCAGTTCGCGAACGATTTATCAATTGCAGTTATGACGAGCGGCGACGATCGGCCTTAATTGATCCATGGGTGCGCTTATATTCTGATATATCAAGTTTTTTTTTTCCCCGGGTCGTCCCGGGAGTTAAAATTGGGAGATAATTTCAAGAATCCGAAAATTATGTCTTTGAGTTGAACAAGCGTTCGCTTGTTTCGAATTCGTCAATGCCGAGGATTGACTTTGGCTCATAAATTATAATTATATAAAAAAGATATATTGGTAAAAAATATTTTAATCAAAGTCAGTTATACGGTATATCAATAAACTTTAAAAAAAAGATCACTCATTAGATACGAGACAAAATACATTTTTTCATAATTACGCTATTTTCTAAAACTGCTATTATTATTGTTTGGCATATTGTGTTTGGCAACGTCGCGCGTGTTATAGGTTATGTTGCGCGTGAAGGCGTGTTTGCATTTCGATACCTCGCATTAATTTTCCATCGACAATGTGTGTAATTGCGATGAACACGTGTGTAATAGAAAGTCTCTTCATCGCGTGACGTAATTTATTATTAATAAAAACATTTATGAAAACATTTTCATAAAGACTTGGATTGTGTTTTAAAAGAAATTTTATTCCGTCATCGGTTTTCGTAAACTTTCTCCCCCGCTTCCTCTTTCCGATTTCCGATAAATAATATTTTGCCTTTATATCAATCTCTTTAAAAAAAAACAATACAAAAGCGCGATAGGGCAATTAAAGAGAAACCGGCGTTGCCAGATCTAACATTGGTACCGAGCGAATCAAATATGCAGCCTCTAATTTTACACTGTTTTGACTATATACGAGGATAGAGGAAAACTCCCGTAAGTTCTGGAAACCAGAATGTTTATTATTCTATTTGTTTATTATTTACATAGTACGTACGTACACAAAATATTTATTGTTGAAAAATATTTTTTTCGTCTTATGTATTCGTTTGAATAACATCATTCCTTTGTTATTACTCAAGTAAATAACATATGACGGAGATTGTTTTTCTTCTTTTTTTTTTTTATCACGACAGGCAAGTAAAATGACAGTCGTGAATTCTTACACGATATGTATACAGAAATTTTGTTTTGATTTGAGTTCGAAGGTCATTCTTACACGAATCCAGAAAAAAATATTTCGTCATTTTAGTTAAAAAAAAGTTTAGTTGGTCAGTGGGAATTAAATGTTTTGTAATGTACATATAATGCTACAATGAAAATTTAGTTAGTCCGAATAATCTATAGTCAGTTGAACTAAATGTAGCATTGTAAATTACTAAACATTTAGTTTCAACGAAATAAAAATAAAAAGGCAACTAAACTTTTGTTAAAATTGCCAAATATTTTTTCGAATTAGTAAAATACTCGCTGACTAATTCAAAGTTTTTTAATTGGAATTTAAATTATACTAATGAATACTAATGTATTTTACTTAATTAGTAATATTTTACCAATAATTCAGTAGAATTTTTACTAATTGATACTAATATATATAAAAGAATTAAGAAAAAAATGTTCAAACTATTCTGAATAATAATTTTTACTTTAATATACATAATAATAAAATAATAAAGTTAAATTAATTATATAATAATTATCAAATTATCATTAAAATATTGTTAATTAGTGAAACCTAATGAATAAAATTTTCATTATAATAAAGTATAGATGCTTCACATTTAATTAGTAAATAGTGGTTTATAATAAAAGATTAATTATCTATGTATATCTATATATATGTACACATACAACTACAGCGATATATCTATGTATATATAAATAGTAAAAATATATCTGCTATTAATTAGTACAATTTTAACCAATAATTTTACAAAGTTGATGAAAAATATACATTTTTATAATTTCATTTTTGCAAACAAATTAACTCTTTAGTTTTGAAATAACAATATTAGCAATAATAAATTTTTAAAAATTCCATTAATAATTCAAAATAGTCAAGATTTAAGAATAATTATTACTAAAAAAGTAACTAACTATTAGTAAATAACAATTAATAAATAATCAAAATTAAGTCCAATAAACGGCTTGACAATATTACTCCATTTTATTTCATTACTGATAATTCACTAATAATTATAGTAGTATCTTATTTAATAATTTTTTATTATTTACTAAGTAGTTTTTCGAATTCAACTCTCTCTATAATAATAATATTATATTATTATAATATTTATCAGATCAAAATGTACCTTTTTCATACCAGGTCCTTTAAATGGACTTGGACACTTTACTGACGTTTTGAAGAAGTTTGAAAAAGTGGGATTAAACGCTACGATAAATTTACACCTTCATACTTGCAACTAATATTTTCATGCTGCGAATACGCTATACATATACGTATTATTTTTACTCATACGCACACATTTAACAAAAGGAAAACAATATCGTGAAAAAGCAACATATAATATAATGCGTCTAATTAATCTAAACTAATCTTTTAACGCTTATTTTTTTTTCAATCCGATTACACTAAGTAACCGAGTTTCCCTTTCTAATCCAATTAAAAAAAAAATCGCTCCGTCACACGCATTATCGCGATTAAAAACAATAACACGATTTCCGCATTCGCCCGAAGTCTTATATATCTATACGGACGACGGAAATCCTCCGCAAATATTCGAGATACGTCAAATTCACCTGGACTATATACGTATTGTATACACACAGATTATATCTTATATCTATATATAAGATATAATGTATGTGTAAAAGAATTAGGCCCTCAAACACGAGAGCATGCACCGAATCGAAGTAAATTCATTATATATGGCGCAAGCGGATATGCGGCTTGTATTATAGGCGGCCGTTATACATTCATCCATCCGGACTACATAAAGACGATAACCGATCGTATATATATATATACACAGGGTCCGAAACCGTGAAACGTAACGACTTTATGGTATAACCGCGTAATTGATTACGAAGCCAATGAAACTCCATTTTATATACAACGAGCCCTTGTATGCCGTATGCTCGCATCTGTAATCGAAATTGGTGTAATTCGCGAGATGATAATAAGTATCGCGAACTATATGTATATCGATTTAAATCTCATTCAAATTGATCAGGCGGACTTTGCGAAAACAATGGCTCATACTCGCTTTCTTTAAAATTGACAAAGAATAAATAACAAACATAACCTCAAATCCAGAAGAAACGAATACATTTGTATTTGAATAAAAATGTATAATGTGATATTGTTCATACATCTTACGTTGACTCCATTTTCCCGGCGTTCATCTTGTGTGTACTCCGTATCCTTTAGCCTTTCATCGAAAAATCCCACGTAAATACATAGTCGCAGTTTATATAGCGTAATCTTAGGAAGATTGAATTTCACGATACCTGCACGGCTTTTCTTTCGTATATAATGCAGCAGGGCAATCTCTTTATGATAACATCACGCATAAATAATCGCGAGCTAACATAACCTCGAAATTCATTCAATTATTTCAATATACACGGATTTTTCTTCTTCACCTTCCGTAAATACACACTTTCAAAAATTATTAACTTTATCTATTTTTAGATATAGTGTATGAAATATATTTTCATGAATCTAAACTCTTGTCACTTGTTTGAAACTATTCCGCAAGGGGCGCTAGTTCCATCTTCTATAATTCAAACAAGACTGTTCTTCTTGGATTTAGAGTAAATCGCATATGACGTAATACTCATCAGACATTCGTCGTGTTTAATGTTACCTTCGACAATAAACGGTTCTGTTTCGCAAAATCAAGATTTTCATCATTGGATACATTGAAGTCGGCTGGTCTACTGTAGCCAATGTCACCACACCATCCAGTGATTCCTTTAACACATTTTTTTGTTATTCCACAAGATGGTATTGCATCAAAATGGAATTAGACCCGTAGCAATTATTCTAAGATCAGTCAAACCCATTTCTCAAGATGGAATCAATGCCATTGTACGAAGGACAAACGCAAGATCAAGGCCGAGGCTATCGACGATCCAAGTATATATACGCGCGGCAACAGGAAGATCAAGGCAGTACTGAAATTACTGGCCAGTACTAACGGAACATTCGTCCAGTTAGGGAAAAAAGAAACCAACGCATCTTATCGTCAAAACTGAATCGCGACATTAATGTATTCCAAACAAATGATGCTCAGCCTGTCAAACGTCACCGCTACGCAAGATTGCCGTTAATTTTGTTTGTCCGCTCGCGTGCGAGCATTGTGCCGCCAATTCTTTTGCGCTCACTTCGCTATCGGCCAAGTCGGGGCCTTCTTATCTACCGGAAATGCACCGAGTGCGAAGGAGATCCAGTTACCGCTCCAAGATACAATCTCGAGCACGCGATGAATGTCGAGAAGATACGTCACGGTTCGTAAACTGCCGCGTTTATCGTTCACTCCCTCCCAAAAAAAAGAAAAGAAAAGAAGAAATGAAAAAAAACAAAACAAAAAAATAACCGGTCGTATCTTTGTTAGTTGAATGCAAAAGACCATAGTTCCAGATGCGTACACTGCGGTAATTGCGCCGGTATATCATAGGTTGAAGGCCGTTATTTGCACGAACACAACTTTCTTCCTATCGCGCTGGCCACTTTTGTGCGAACGCTTCCTGACCTCGAGCCCCCTGTGCATCCCTTAGAAATAATAAATCTAGGTGAAATACGATTAACGGTAAATGCAGGCACGGTCGATCGTAATCGTCTAATAAAATTAAAACCATCATCAGCGCTTAACGGTCGCATATCGTATATATAAGTGATATTCGCCAGACGCTTATTCGAGAATCGCATTTAACCGAAACTGAATTTATTTGCAACGGCCAATGGCGTCTCGTTATATAGCGAATGTTGCATTGAACTTTGCTTAAATAACTTTTTTTTTTGTTTTACGCGCAGCAAATCCAACGATAGCATTGAAATTAAGGCTCGCCGTTAACCTATCGTTCGAAAATTTATAGACCTGATCGGTACCGCGGAAAACACCGCTATGCAATTATAATTCCGATCGTAAAAGCTAATTTCGCTTAACGCGTAATCTGATCTGGACGACAATTAGGAATTAATTATAATCTCGGCAAAACGCGCGATTCCCGCTAATTATGACGTATGGCTCCGTCGTTTCTTTCGCTAATGCGAGTATTGTTCGCTTATCCGGATCCGGGCGTCGTGAAAAACCAGATAAGCAACTGCGATATGATGTATTAAACGTGCCTCGCCCTTTTCGCGTATAGATAAGTAACACATCGGGATTGCCGTAGCGAGTTCAAAGTCCCGAGTTAAATCGCTTATTTACGATGAAAGAGCTTTTATTTACCGCGGCATTAGACCCCGATATCGTTTCTTTCATTTATTCATCCAATCCAGACGTGTACGATTGTTCCTGTCGTTTGAAAAGAAGTGAAGCGTATAGAAATATCCAGAAACTTGGCATCCTACAGGTCCGTATAAGCACTTCATCTGGCGTCGGAAAACTTTTCGTTTACCGACACAAAAATCCACCGACGATTAACGCGCGAACCCAAAGAGCATGACACTCCATGTAGGAAGCAACGATGGGAGAAAGGTTACAAAATGGTACCGATTTAGCCCTTTAACCGCGGCAGATGGTGTTCATATATGAGAATCTACACGGGAGCAACTCGTGTCTCAATTACACGTAATTAATATCACTTGAACCACCATAGCGTAACACACAGGTCAAACTGTAGACTTGCAGTGACTACATACGCGCAGCACGCACGACGCGATAACGGACATTACCAGACTCAACAAATTCCTACTTGAGAGACTTTCTTCTTTTTTTTTTCCTGATAAGAAAGCCTGATAACATAATCATCTCATAATCTGATGCTCGCTATACTTCACCGAATATGACCGATTAATTTTAAACGTTGCAAACAATCGCTAATTGCTTGAAAATGTTTCGATTTACAGATGGCGGCCTGGAGCATCGCTTTATTCTTGTGCAGCCTATCGCTGCTTTCGACTGCCGAACGAAGTGTGCATATCATCTCGAAGTATAATGATAAACAGATGGTGACGTCCAGCACCCTAAACTGGTTACCGCATACCCATTATCATGAATCCAAAGATTTCGTCATTGGCGCTTTTGAGATCGCACCGGATGGACTTTCGAGTAAGTAAACGTTGTAATGTCACAAATGGGATTGCCGAATTATCGCAGAAATGTCATTAAATTTAATGACATTTTTTTACAGTGATATAGTACTTTGCTAACTTCTTTTTATAAAATCATATCTATCCATTTCATTTTATCCATACGGATCTTGTGGAAGGCCATCCATTACGACATGCTCGTCTACGAAGGCCGTAGATGGATTTCCATTTAGAGGACTCGTACGTTATCCATGTCCCTTCTTACAATTGTGGGTCAATGACAGGCATTTGTAATGCCGACATTTTGATCCTATTCCTAAAAGAATCCTTTCCGTGTTGTCATATATACATCCCCATCCAAGGATTTTCTTTCCTCGATTCGGTCGTATTGTCTAAATTCCTCAATCGACCGTACCAAAGTACGAAGCGGAACCAACGTGGAATCGCGGCAAAAAGTAGCGCCACCCCCTTTAAGAAAACGCTAACCCATTTCCCCGCGATCGATAGAAGCCCAATTCCGAAAAGCGAATGAACCTCGAGAAGAACGGCAGGACGTTAAACCCGCAATCATTCGGACTTTTCATTCGTTTCTTTATTTTGCAACTTGCAGACGACGCTGGCGAAGTAACCGACACGGAGGAACAGACTTCGATATACGTCTGCAGAGCCGAGCACAACGGCATTTCGGTGGCCGGTGGCCAAAAGAAAGGAGATAAGGTATGCGCGGTCACCATGTCTGGCTTGGTCAAGTACCACGATCGCTACGATCTTCTTGAAAACATCGAGGGTGCTGCCCGCCTCGTGTGGCAGGATTGGGATAAATACCACGATCCTCCAGAGGGCACAGTGGGGACAATGACCACGGACAAGATGTACGTGGCGAGGCACGCCGTTAAGAATGACCAAGACGACGAGGACAGCGCCCAGTCCAAGAGGCAGACCCACTACATCGGCACGCTCAACCTCCAGGACACGTTCGGAAAGATTTCCTACGTCAAGGAGGTAACTAAAAAAAAAAAATTTCACATTTTCCTGGATTTGCGGTTTCTCTGGTTTCCATTACGATTATCGAGTATGCATTAATTTATTAAAGAAAATTCTTTTCCGCTCGCTGTAGGCGAAAAATGTCATAGCCAAACGACTTTACGAACCCGTCATCAATGTTCGATTACTCTGGCGCGTTATTATTCATGAAAAATCGAAAATGTCGCCCAACGACATCGTTCGCGCTCGACTAAAACAAAAAGAAAAAACTTGCGACTGACAAGATAATCATGCAAATTTCAAAATCGATATTTCTCGCGCTTATTACTTAATTAGATTATAGACGCGAATACCGTTGTTGAGTGCAATTTTACAAACTTTGGAAACATCTTGACAATTAAGAAGCTCCATAAAAATCATGATTTACTATAGGATATAATTGCTTTCCTCGAATGAATCGAGACAAAACGAATAAAAAGTGTTCGAGTAAAATCCGCCGGCAATCAATTATCAAGTTAAACGTTTTCATAAAAACAGTCGGCGTCGAGTCTTTTTTCTCCTATATATATGAGTCTTTGAAACGAATCGGTCTATAGGGTACCTGCGTGCGTTTTATCGCCGCGTTTATGGGTTGCTTAATTCACGCTCCACTTGCAAAAACATTGCTTACATAATCGCACGTTTCATAAACAGCTGCAAAGTACGTTCGACATTTCAACGTGCTTCCGACCGACTTGATATTCTCGATTCGTTAAAGTCATACACAGCTGATGCAAACAACCGCTCCGCGGATTCTCGATTTATTGAAAATAAGAAAAGTTGAAAACCAGTTACTCGACTTGTCGAAAAATGACAAATACGAGGAAATGGACATTTTATATACCGTAATGGGTCGTTAGGTGTCGATAATCGCATTAACATATCGAGTTGTTACTATTACACGCCATGCAATTATAAAAATAATCACGATTAAGTATATACAGTTGTAAATTGTGTAACGCGTGCTCGATGTACTCGGACGATTCACACGCTAATCCAGCAAATTGTTTACAGGGCGATCAGACTGCATACGCGGTATCCGGCCAAGTCCTGGTTGAAATCGAACCTTCCTTCTACCAGCTCGATTCTGTTAGATTGAATAGGGCCAAGACGAGGACCATGAAACGGACCCCGAGGATCCTCGGCGAAATCACCATTAAGAATGAGGGATCCGAGACGGCAAACATGGCTGAGGGCTTTCCTTATACCTACATCAGTACCCTCTACTGGGGACAAGGGCCCGCCATTCTCAAGGGCTTGAATATGTCGATTACGCTCCATAATAAGACGAAATTGGCCGACATTAAATGGGGCATCGCTGACATCCAGAATCGCACCGATATTCACACGTAAGTCCCGGCCCTGCGCACGTATTGTCCTGGGGATTCATATTATCTCTTAAAAACCTCTTTCTGACTTTGTATAGGGTTCCCCTTATTCTATACAAGTGGAATCCATTTTTCAAGTTAGGTTAGGGTTAGGTCAAGTATCTTCGGGTACTTTCGGGTGTTCTCGAGTGGTAACGTCTGGAGTGGGGATGGAGAATAAGTATATAGAATACTGAATTCCGACGTCATATCGAGAAAAAACCACAAGTATGGAATAATGGGAGTCCTTCCTTAATTATAGATTACGAAATTTTTAGCGTTATGTCGACAGCTAAAATAAAGCGTGTGTTAATCTAAACTCAAAATTAAAAATGTTTTAATGATTAACGATTGTTTCTGTCGCAGAATTACGGTTACTCTTCCGCCTGGAGCTGCGGTGAACGTCACCTTGACGGCTAATCATTCAGAGATGCAAACTCCGTATTCAGGAAAGTTGATCTCGTTTTACAAGGACGAATCGAAGCACAGGTCCATCAATGGTATCCTTCACGAAGAGACCCTGACTGACGTAATTGCCGAATTTGGTCCGCTTTACTTCTTCGGTAACTTTAGCTTGGTACCCACAACGGAAGCCCCGCCGACGACGGAGGCTACGACTACGACGACGACGACGACGACGACGACGACGGCTGCACCGATCCCCGCGAAGAATGAGCCTTCGTACAAGGTTGAAGAACCATCCAACGAAGAGTCGTCCGGAGTCGACGACAATTCCATCGATCAAGAAAATAAGCCTGAGAACGTCAACATGCAAAGGGACGAAGATGGTGGGCCCAAGTCTATGCAGAACAAAGCAGAAGGTGGCGATTCAGGCGTCCAAGGTCTTCATTGCAAAGCTTCTGCTGCATTGATGATCCTGACGGTGCTCTTCCACAGGATCACGTGAACAGTTCGCACCTCAACGAACTTGTCCTAAACCCCAATTGGCGGAAACAGATTGAAATAGTAATAAAACAAAAAAAAAAAAAACAAAAAAACAAAAAACAAAAATCTCTAAAGCGACGAGTTCTTGTACAGAATGTAAGCTTTCAGAGGATACTCCGTTAGCTGTGTCGATGGACCTCGAGCTCTATTCGAGTTCAGAAGTTTGGACATATGCTTGCCTTTGAGAAAAAAAAACCTTGCAGAAGTACACATGTATGTATATACGTATATACCTAGTAAATGTATATATACATATATATATACATATGATCGCACACACATGATATGTATATTTAGCTTATAGTACGAAGAGATCTATCGACGATGAGCTAGTCTCATAAAGTATTAAGTACAAGCGATTACAACCGAGATATAGTCCACCGTATTCTACTTGTGATTATAAGTCGATACAACAAACCATTATACATTCCGTCTAATTAGATTCTCCATCTACTGACGTTTTGGACATGCCTTTGATGATTATTTGGCCCATTCTCGTGTATTAACCGTCACATTTAAAATCGATCCGTGAATTCTGATACGATCGATCATAGTACCTACATACAGATAGATAATAATATATACATATATATATTATTTATATATATATATAGATAATAATATATAATATATATATATATATAAAATATATATACACATAATACACATAAGGAACTATTTCCCATAAGAGTCAAGAAGCACAAGAGCTACCTTTATTTTAGATATGCGTCCGGTCGAGATGAATAAAAGAATAATAGATTGAACATTATGAAGTTGAAGATAGAGAAATGATCAATAGAGATATGCCAAAGGAGGGCAGAAAGATATTGCAAACTGATGCGAAAGAAGAACAGCTGCGCTATATTTTTGAGATTGCAGTATAATTTTAGACATTTCTAATGTTTATAAGAGTAGCGATATAAGTATTTATAGCGAGTTACAGGGCTTATGGATTCCTAGCGTGTGCCGAAGTCAATCTCAAAAATTGTAACGACATGAATTATAGGTAGGTTGAGTCTGGGTTTTCCTGTAAGATTGCAAAGGATTTATGCGGTGGGTGTCAATTTGCTGCAGGAACAGGCTCTTCGAAAGAGAAGTGCATTGTTCTGTCGCTAATAGTGGATATTGTAAGCATTGGAAAAAAAGGCATCGACGTTGTAAATATTTTAAATTTTAAAGGTGGTCCGTACCTTAACTTGTATGCACACTTTCAGAATTGTTTCAGTTGGCAAATTCTCGTTAAATAATTAAGATATCTTAAAAACTCGATGGATGGAAATTAACTATAACTGTATTTTATTACGGGTGACATGCTTCCAGAATTCAAAGTATCATTAATTTCGTTTTAATGTAAAACCTACAATGCTGAGGAAAAAATTGTAGAGAAATTAATAATCAGCAAATTACTGACTAAACAATTGCATGCTAACTTGAATGAAACGTTATATGAATAATTTCCTATATTTAGATAGAATTTATTTGCGAGGATTGAACAGATTAAAATAAAATATTCTGCGTATGTGATTATATTTGGGTACCGTTCACCTTTAATTACAAGTTCTTTATAAGTGTAATAAATTGTTATCGTGTAATGATTTCTCTATACCTTTTTCATACATATAGGCATGGTAGTTCGTGTCGAATGTATATTTTTTTTATTCGTTTAATTCGTTAGCAAAGCGCCTATTCGTTTTGCATTGTGTACGAAACGCACGCAGCTCTCAAAGTGGTTGGAAAAGGGAATCCCATCTAATTGTGATACACCAATCCTGAGTTTGAGTAAGCGAGCTAAAGTACATTCCAGAATGCGTTATCGATCGATCGCTGAAAGTGTAACTAATAACCGAAGATTTGTATCGATGCATTGTTCTTCACAGTTTTGTACGAGCAGAATTTTTCAAGCTTGCGCAGAGCGAATAATAATGTCGTCACAGAGTGACCTAAGAGTTTCTTAAGTTTGGAAGAGAAGCGACAACATTCAGGACTTAATACAATACATATATATGCCAAAATATCCCAACCAGCTTCTCTAAATGCGTATACGTAAAATGCAAATAAAAAATAAATGTTATATTAAATCGACTTCATATTTTTGTCATCACCAGATTTATTTCAAGTTCAGTATTTTGAAATTGAAATTTCCTTTTAAAATTCAATCACATCAAACTGTACATTATCATGTAAATATAAATACAATGTATAATTATAAAACGATGTGTACTATTTAATAGATACCTGTGTAGACCGTCAAAACAATTAATCCTTTATATCTTAGAAAATACTAGATTATATCACGTTTATTTCTTAATATTTTATTATATCTTAAAATAAATAAAAATAAATATCTGTTTTTATCAAGTATCGAATACAATTGATAAAAGTATTTATTACAATGTACTTAATTTAAAACGAATGAAGTATTTCTATATTCTCTACAAACAATTAATTTGATTTTCGTAGTAACGAAAACAAATCACTTACCAAGTACGCCATATTGCTGAGGTGTTAATTTTATATCTTCGCCAGGAACAGACGATATGTGAGATGCTCGATCGCTCACGTGACTGCGAGTACTGGCTTCGCTCCGTCTTGCCCACGATGCTTGAGACATGACATCTGGAGTAGACAACGAGAATCAATAAATAAAACAATCAAAATAGTCGGCATAAAATTTCAATTATTATTTACCGAAATTGGAAGCCTTTGAATTCATAAACCTTTGCCTAGAATCTCTAATGTTTTTACGAGGTAAAGGCGGCGGATGTCTTCTTCGTCTTTTAAGAAACTGAGCTAAACTTCCAAGCAATAGTGTGCCACCAGTCAAGCAAATAATAAGAATCTATAAAAGAGAAGTAGATCAAATTAATGTCTTATTCTCCAAGTTTACTTACGTGTATTAGAAATTTTAAATCATTAATTTTCTAATACAAGAAATTGCAACAAATGTCTCAGTATCTGAAGAAGTACTTAGGAATCGAATGTCTATGAGTTTTTAATTTTAAATAATTATAGAAATAACGTATTACTTTTCTCTATTCTTATTCTTGTAAAATACGAATCTTTGAATGCGACAAATAACCCGCGATTGTCTAACATTTTATAAAAGATATGAAAATTGTTATGAAATTCTGTTTACGCTTTTACTCCAATTTGGATGACTTATTATGATTTTTAAGCTTCCATAAGAGGCCATATTTCTACCTTTATTTAAATAAATAATTTTATGAATATTGAATAAAATCATCGTTTTTTTTCTCGTGCAAATTTCTTACAAATTCGCTAACGAATAGGAGTAGGTAACTTGTTGGAAATAGTTGCAGTTTAGGTTATACCTTTTGAGTTCTTGACAAATTTACTTTCGGCAGTGAGATGACATAACGAGCGCACAGCTTACCGAAATGCTCCTGCGCGTTTAATAGCGACATGTCAGATTGACAGTAAATTATAATTAACAATAATATCAGAGAAATTCGCGTAAAAAGACACTATCAAAAGTTCCCGGACCGAAAACACTGCACTGTTTACCCCTGTTAAAAGATCGGGCGTGCAGGTTAGGTGCATGTCAGGTTAGGTTACAACCAAACAACTTGTTATACAATACATATACATAGTGTACATGTGTACTGCTGGATGAATTTCAGTCATCCTATCAAAGGATTTTGGAAAATTGGAACAGGCTACATATAATTGTGATCGTCACGTGCATGAGAGGTGGGCATGGTGTTTCTTTATACAAGTGGCCGGCTCGGTTATTAAGGGAGGGTTAAGAGTGGTTAAGAGGCGGGGAAAGTGAAACGACAGACCCACCCATATATAGACACTACACAAATATATATATATATATATATATAGGTACATATGTCACGTATTGTTTTCTTTGGAGTGTTGGGAGTGGGGGCCATGTGGGATGTATCTGGACACGAGGACGATGTCAGAGATTTTGACGATATTCAAACGGTCGTATAATAAGGGACATTCAGAACGAAACAGCACACCGGATAAAGCCAATCAGGCGCATATCACATTACATTTTTCTATTACATACACCAAGTGTATACATGGGGCTACGATAATTTGTCGGGGGAATAAGGTATTTTAAATTTGTACGTTTGAAGTTTTGTGCATTTGAAGCAATGCAATGTTAAAAAGTTATTTCGATACCATCGGTCGATTTGTTTACTTACAAACAATAACGTTAGGTCGTCCATTACTCCAGAATATTCAGATTATTTTTTGCTACATCTTTGTTTATTACAAATATAAGTTACTTAGGTTATAAAAATGTTAGAATACGAAGAAATTCTCTATATTTTTTTCTTTGATATTTTGTTAATTTCTAATTGACATATTTTTAAAAATATCTGACATACGATATATGCGCATACTACATCGTAATATTTTCTTTCAGGTTTGATTTCTGGAGTTTTATTGAATAGCGAATTTATTGTTTGAAGTTATTATTTATATTTTTTGAGAAATGTCAGGTAAGCGTATTTTGCACACTTTATGCAGAAAGATCGGAATAGATCTCAATCAAAAGAAAACAAATTAATATTTTGCAATTTCAGTTCTACAGTCAGAGGAGTCTGTAATTATCCCACCACAGGCGGTACAAGTCAAAGTAACGAATGTTGTAAATCCTTATTTTATAAGACTTTATGAAATTTTGGGACGAACAGAAAAAGAAAATACAATAAGTAGGAAGTTGCAAAGTTATATGATGAATGATTTGAAAGAAACAAAAGATTACGTTCCTAAAATTGGAGATGTAAGTGAGCTCATGTTATTTTTCCTTTTAATTTTGATTAATGTTGATTTTCATTTGAAAACAATCTGCTCGAGCAGATTTTTTATAATTCAGATTTATTAAAAAATATAATTTTAAGGTAAATAAAACTTGGCTTATATATACTAATGAAGTAATAATTAAACTTTTGTCTGCATATAGCATGTGATATTAGAGAGTGCAAATGTACATGACAGATGTATCGATCTACCAGCCTGGTGGTGTAGAGCAATCGTAACACGGTTGCACGAAGATGAAGAAAAGTGTGATGTTTTGTTAGTTGATTATGGAATTTCAATTGAGTGGCCTTTAGATACCCTTTTTTATGATGCGAATCAAAGTGTGAATGATAAACCCATAACGTCTACTGTAAGTTTGTACAACATTTTGCCTGCAGCTGTATTCATAAAGAAGTCATCAAACAAAAACGTGACAGTTACGTAAGTATTTAGTTAGTTTAATTTTATTTACCTTTTGAATATTGAGATGAAATGTTCTAAGATAATAATTATTTAATATTGTTAACTTTTATTTCTTCTTCATTAAGTTTAATTGTAATGGTTAATTCAGTGTTTTAGAAAAGTGGTCACATAGTGCCATTGTTTATACAAGAGAATTGATACAGGCGTCAACAAAGACATTCTTTCATTGTACTCATTATCTGAAGAAAGGGGATAGAAAATTTGGAAATCTATACCTTACGATAAATAAGAAAATTGTGTCGCTTAGTAATGCTCTAATTTCAAGTTTAAATGCTGTACAATTTTCTCAGGGTAATAATGTTTTTATACGTGTATCTTAAAAATGAATTTTAATGTTGAATTATACTGATCATTTTCTAAAAAATTCTTAAGAACTCCAAACAAATGTGGATAATATGGATTATGAATCGAGTAACGAAGGTTTACCAATCTTTAGTATGATAAATGGAGACAGTGAAATAATACAGACGAATGGAGACGAAACAAATTTCACAGATCAAGATAAAGAAAAAAGTGACGATTTGTTAAATCAAGACAATCTTATACTTTCGATAAAAAATCTCAAGCTAGGTCCAGAGTAAGTTCTATTTTTTGTTTGAGCACACATTTGAAGATCTTTTGATTTTGTTAATAATATACTTTTTGATTTTATTAATTTAGAGAAAAGCAACAAAATGGTTTGTCAAAAACAGAGCTCTTGATCCAAAATCGGAAAAATAGGAGCAAGGATGATGTTAAAGTTCTAGTTTCTAGTAAATTTGATTGCAAACCTTTGGAAGTTGCTGCAGATGCCAGATTTTCTTTTGGTATTCACAAGGTTCGTATTTAGAAAAGTAAAAGTTATTATTAAAATAGTTCTTCATAAATTGGGTTATTGTAATTTTATAGTTCGATGATAAATTATGTTCTTTTAAGAAAAGTGTTTGTAAAAGAAAATTTGAATGAATTTTAGATAAATCTTACATTGTATTATATTGTATTATATTCAGGTGTTACGGAATCATGGTGTAACAAAATTACGAAGAATTCAAAAGTATATGTGGCCAGCAATAACCGAAGGTTTGAACGTCGTGGCCGTCAGTGCTCCTAAGTCGGGAAAAACGTTGGGCTATATTGCGCCTCTACTCAGTAACTTGGCTGCTGACGACAATCAGGTAACAATGACAATTAAATTTGCAAAATATTTTGATAGTATTAAAAATAAACAGTCCCGAGTCCCCTTCAAAATGGAGTTTTTTTTTTATCGGTTGGTAGATTTAATGTATCGCAAAGTAGTTTTAATGTTTACCCCCTTCCACTAACTCGTTTTGAAGCTTTACACTTTTAATACTAAATTCAAAATTAGAGTTCCCGAAAACCTCGGAGTAACGAACTTTGAACAAATTGGCGATTTTTTTTTCTTTTTCTAACAGAAAATAAAAATGTACTAGAAAATTGAAAACTGACCGAATAAATTCAATCCTATGTTGAATCAAGCCAAATAATTATATTGCAATTCAATATTTCTACTTTTAGGAACAAAAACGAAATCGACCCGTTGCAATGATATTGTGTTCTTCATCGAATGAAGTATTAAATGTTCACGAAGTGTGTCTACAGTTTTTGGAACAATATCCACATATCAAATCTGTAGCTGCATTCAATGGAAAATCAGACAGGACATTATTGGTATGTGTGAACATATTATCTTTCTTAAATAGTTGAGATTTTCGCATATCAAATAGTTTAATTAAAACATGATAAATCAAGACAATATTTGTCGGCTAATACTTTTATCACGTATATATTATATATACATATGACGTACATGAAAAGTTTTTGTAATACAAAATAATTGCACAGTTCTCTTGTAAAATTTGCAGGCTCATATTTTCAACGGATGTGACATTTTAATATCCACTCCACCATTTATGTTGCGATTCATGGATACCTATCAACGCAGAAACATATTTAATCTAAGAAATCTTTCGCACTTAGTCATTGACAACGCAGACATTGTGTTGGACAAATACACATCCTCTGTAAGTGTTGATTATATCAGTTAACGAGAATTTTAATTTTATTAAGACAATTTAAAATAATATATTCAATTAAAAATTTCCAGTTGAAACATTTAATTCTGAAATATCACATTATCAGTGAAGAAAGTAGAAATGCCTTGGGAAAAGCACCAATGCAAATAATTGCAGCTGCTCAACTGTGGACGTTAAATTTACGAAAGTTCGTAAAAAAGTGGATGGATGATACATACGTCTGCATTGGCTCATACATGGAAGCAGCTGCTTTCAGCGGATTTCAGGCAAAAGCCATAGGAGTCCGATCCACCCATAAAAATGAAAAAGTAACAGGTTAATATATTATTTCAAAAACAAAAATTAACTCTTTTTACTATGTTTTACGACAACTAAATATTAATTTTGACGAAATATGTTGAAATAAAATAATTTTACAAATTTGTAGAATTATTGGAGCACTACTCGACAGTTCGGACAATGATCGTATGCTTGAAGGAAGATGAAGCTATCGAATTAAATGAGTTTTTAAAATCAACAAAGTCAATGAAAACTCTTCTGGTGCACGAAAAGATGTTTTACAATGAAATTGACGGTATGAGAATTGATTCTATTCACTTAATTGAAAAATTCAGAAAATTCGAATTTCGAAATTTGTTATAAACTTTTTTTTTGGCTCTGCCTTTTTTTAGAAGCAAGAGACAATTGGAACAAAGCTATTTCTGGAGTGTATCCAATTATAGTATGTACCGATGATGTCCTATCAGGATTAAACATCTCGAATGTTGATCTGCTAATTCACTACTCAGTTACATTGTCATCGAAAGGTCAATTTTACTTCAGGTTTTCGGTTTTGATGGATCACTGGTACTCGGTAAGTAATGAGATTTGAGATAAAGTTTTTGTACAATTTTTAATTACCTGTACAATATTGTAATTTTTATAGGAACCTAGCAAGGAAGACAAAGTCGTTATATTGATCGATGAAACGAACGATCAGCAACTCGAGGGTCTGACATCCATCATGCAAAGACTTTGTATTCAACTTCCCATGCAATGGAAGGACGTCGTAGAGGTATCATATTTACATATTTGTTTACATTTTTATATTATATTTTATGTACAAAAACTAAAATATGTAATGAAACTCAATTTTGTTTAATGATATCAAGAGAGTCGCGGCAACACTGGACCGTAAAAAATCGAATTATCCTATCTGCGACAGCATCAAGTCCTTAGGATTTTGTCCTGAAAAGAACACTTGCCCGTACAGGCATTGTATCCTCGACAAAGTTGATGCACCTCAGACAAGTCTCTCTGTGTAAGTTAAAATTTACTCATAGATGTCGTTTGTGTACTCACTGTAAACTTATAATTATATCTATATGCATTTCAGCGGAGATACTGTAAAACTCATGGTGACTTACGTAACTGATGCAGTTCACTTTTCTGCCCGAGTGGTGGAGTACCAGAAGAGCGGCTCTAAAGATATGATCAAGATGCCTTCTGCGGAATTCATAAACATCAACTTAGAGATACAAAAATACTTCTTACATGTGAAAAACAGGTACTTTTACGTTTTTGAATTGGTAGCAAGTGTACGATGTAATTGTTACACTGTACCTGCAATTTTATAATCTTTGTTTCTTTTCCAGGAGAATGCATACAAATGTTGAGGTTGGCGATATTTGCATTTATGAGAAAATGATCGATAACTTTGTAAGAGTCCAGGTTCTGAATGTCACTGAATATGAAAATACTGAGAAAGAAAAAGATAAGCCATACATCGTTGAAGTTCGGTGTATCGATACTGGCAGTACTTTCACAAATGTTTTGGTAAGTCGAATTAAATTGAATTTGCAAGTCGTACATCTACTGTTCAAAGTGTACAAAATATAGCAATTTTAATTTTATGAGAACTATATTATTATCTATATTATTGCGAAATAGGTGTTTCAATTACTCAATATGCCAGAACACATTGCAAAGATGCGGACGCATATTGTAGAAGTGTTTCTAACAAACCTTGCGCCATATGACGATGAATATAAGTGGAATCACTTGGCTAATGTGAATTCTGAGAAATGGTTTAAGAAATTCCTCACTGACAAATCGACGTTCGTTTATGCCAAGGTAATATTTTACAAAAGTCATTTTATCGATAAAATTTTTATTTTAATCTATTTTATTGATAAATGAAATTAATTTATATTTCATCAGGTGCAACTTCACGTAGGCCTCACGATTTGGGTCGACACTCTTGAGATTCGATCCAAGTTATTGGGATACGCAGACTTAGTCAATTCTTGTTTGAAAACAACAATGAGGTCAGAAAAGCATGCGCTGGATAATCCAAATCATTTGCCTCAGTTGTTGAACCTTTGCATAAAGGGTGGTTTGACAAACATTAACGGATATCACATCGATAAGGACATCGACAACGACAAGGACAAAAGACCCGTTGAAGATGTGGATGAAGCCACTAATGGAGTGGATTAATAAAAGATAGAAATTGTCGTCGTTAAAAATGTATAAAACAGTATAAGTTGATCCGGGTATAAGTTGTAGGTCTTATATACCTATTTATAAGTGCCAATTTAATAAGAATATTTTTTTTTCTTTTACGCACAAACGGGCACACAGGCACAAAAAAGTTTTCTCTAAAAAGTCTTAATTTATTTAATACAGAAAAAATACTTTTAAAACTTTCCATCTAACGTATGAACGTGGACACTAGTAAAAAAAAGTCTACATTTTATAAATTCACTCTTATTGCTCCTAACGGACGCTTATATGCCACTTAAAGCGTATATTTAGATGAGGAAAGCTTAATGTACGCTTCGATTTTTACCAGGGTATATTATATTTTAGAGACAATTTACAATTTGTGTTGCATAAAACAAAAAAAGAAAAAAAAACAAAATTTGAAACGGTCTTCAAGCTTATGTTCGAAGCAACATGAATTTCTGTGAAAATAGTGGAACACGACCCTTTGTTATGTGAAAGGTGAAATTTGTACGTGTAATATTGAATTTTGATAATATTGTAGATTATGATTATGCCCACAGATTTCAAGATCTATAATGTTTAGAAATGTTCATAGTTTAGGATATACATTTGACAGTCGTCAATCATGGTAAAATAATAATCATGGTAAAATAATATTTATAGAAACTGGGCAGGCACAAAGTCGGTATAATCCTAATAATAATTATAAACATGATGATCTATGAATTTTCAAACTAAAAAATTCATCGATCATTGCGTGTGTAACAAAATAATAATAATAATAATAATAATAATAATAATAATAATAAAAATAATAATAATAATAATAATAATAATAATAATAATAATAATATGCAATTACAAAATCCTTTCTGTAATAAATTTTGTCCAAAATTCTTTCGATGTTTAAAAGAACTTTAATAAGGCATTTTACATATTACGTGCAAATTGTATGTACGCTGCTTATTTTTTTATTTTATAATAAATATTGTTTAAGGTGTCGTTTTTCCCAAGTTAAACTGTATGTGCAACAAGAATAAGAATAATATAGAGTAAACGAGGGAAATGGCATGGAAGGGACATAAGAAAGGTATATGAGAGGATTGATGGAGTAAGAGAGAACCTATCAAATTGCTAATGAGGCTAAGTTATAAGTTATAAAAGTATGCGATTTTATAATGGTTTTAAAAATATAAGAAAGCGTGAAATGAAAGCGAGCATACATATTGGTTATATCTGACAATTGATATTAAATACAATTCATAATATTGTAAATATTATAATAATGGATGTATTTAATATCGTTAATCGATCAAGGATCAATATTAATAATATACATTATTACTACTATGTATATATCGCGGTTTCGTATAATCTTTCGATAGGTTGTGAGGTATTTTTTATATTTTTATAAATAAATGATGTATTCTGAAAATAATATGTTTCGTTCAGTTAGTACACATTTGATCTACACATACTCCTGACCCTTTCACAGTATTTCACAGTAAAATTACCGTCATAAATTGTTCTTTATGATTTTGGCATAGCAGAAGGATAGCAAAGACTTTGTCTATTTTCACTTAGTACTGAAATTAACTACAAAAAATGACTTTGCATTAGTTTAGGAAAGTTTGCTCGAGTCCATTGAAAATAATACAGAAGCAAAGAAATGTGTTATTTAAATTAATAAATAAATTTTTCTCCCAAATTAATCATAACATTTCTTACTACTTACATAGTTCAGAGAAAATTCAATATTAGTATGTTAAGAAAAAAATTGTCGATTATTTTTACAGCAAGAGGTTTGTTGAATCTTTAAAGTTTAAAATATTTTTTCAACTATTTTATCATTAACTCTTCACTGATAAAGTTTATCTTACATTTATTTAATCTTATTCACATACATGAAGTAATGTTCAAACTCATTTTAATTTGATACATTTTTTTTCTTTGGGGCACTCAAGTATTCCTCGAATTGCTCATCAGGCAATAATAGTACATTAAGGTTCCACTCTTGGCAATTGTTTAATCTCAATTTAGAAAACCGTTCCTGGATTTGTTCGATGGGGAGTATCAGTACTTCAGAATTCCATATAATTTCTTTGTTGCTGAAGCCTTCTTGATTTATTAACTCCATCTTTTTATATACACTGTGAGGGTCATTGAAGAAGGTCTCGTCGAATTTGAATAATTTGAATTTCAAGAATAATGGATCGAGTTTTGTCAAGCGTGACAAATCCTTAATGAATTTGTAACGATCAAATTGTTTAAATTCTTTAGATTTTAAATCTCTCAAATGGAGCTTTCTTTTTCTGTAAAGATTATGAATTAGTATTTATCTTTTATGAGATGTGGTTTTGTAGATATTTATTTCTAAATTAAATTGTAGATTTATTTACCGAAATAATTCTTCCGTGCTGCAACCAATAAGATGTGGAGTTATATGCCATCCAAATTTACTTGCAATTTTTAACCTTCTGTGTATTTTTTGTTGGGAAAAATGTAAAACTTTATACCACTCGCTACCAATGTTTTCTACGTCTACTCCGTATTCTGTAATAAAAATAAATATTTTCTAAAAATTATCATTCAATATTATTACTGATAAAGTGCAATAAAGCAACGACTTACTCTCAAGATGTTGTACTTTTGTTCCAATTGATCTGAGGTAACGTTGATAGGTCATATTGTCATGGATTTTCTCCATATCGTGCTCATTGATCTATAACAAACAATATTTTAATAACATTTCATAATGCATTAAGAATTTTAAAGAACACTAGTTACTTGTAAATTATCTGCAATTTGTGCAATTATTTTGATCTTCTTAATGTTGTAATTAATAACATGATTCTTGACATTTGCAGCATTTCTTAGTTCTCGTAAGTTTTGTGTCAAAAGTGGTACAGCTAAATTGAGGTCTACATCTAGTTTCTTGACTATTCCTATCTTTCTTGCTAAAATGTTCGGCTCCTCTGTCAACACCAAAGCATTCTCTTGCACTGCCTCCTCGGTCAAACCAGCATTCTTTAGCAAAGTATAATTTTCTTCTATGAATTTTATTGGTACTTTCTCAAAAAGCTTATGTTTTAAGACTATACCTTTGGCATTTTTTCTGTTTATATTTAAGGTATTTATAAGAGCTTTTACTGAAGTTTTGAAACCAAAAGAGTAATCTTTCAAAAACTTCAAAAATTCCGGTGGTCGTTTTGACAACTCCTCATCTTTAACTGCATTAGTGATAATATTCATAAAAGGTGACTGCTTGTCTAAAGACAAGCTCTTCAGACCTAGGAAATCATTATCTCGAAGAAACTGACTTTGATGAAATTGACGGCATAACATATATGCACTCGTTTCCCAACACCTTACTAAAGTTGTCTTTTGCATTTTTCTGCATAGTTTCTAGAAAAATTACGTAAATATGTGGAATTCTAAAGTATACAATATATGGAGCATACTCTTTAAGTGTCTTTAAAAATGAAAAAAATGGACATAGAATTACCATTACATCCGATCACTTTTAATTATGTTGTATACGTCTGCGTTTTGAATTCTGAATTTTACAACACATTTCTCTCATATATTTCATACACTGCACTTGCGGTTGTATCAAAATTGTAGGATAAAATTTCATCGCGCACACACACGCCAACACGTGCATCGTAGATCGTATATACATATAGATCATGTAGATCGTATATGTGTGCATCCAGGTAAAGTTAGGTCTACGTGATGATCTGGCGTCATCTCTCGGCGAAGTTTAATTCAAACGAAAGTAAAATCTTTCGCTTTTCGCGTTTGGATTTGAAACATCGGCAAGATTTATAACCCCTGGGTATACATGTACTTTTTAACGAATTTGCGCCGGGATTTTTTAAATCGCGCACTCGACGGTTTTTGTTTGTTTTGCGTCCGACGAAGCAACTGATAAAGAATAAGCGAAAGGATCTTTTATTGGTGTACAGTGTGATTTTTGCATAATACACATTTGAGCTCACGATTTCGCGCGTGTTGGTGCATGACCGAGTTTCTAATCCACGTACATATTAGATTTTATGTACTCGAGAACCTTTCTCTCGTCATCGCGTTCCTGATGGTGTGAGTTTGTATTCGCGTGCAGAGAAAACGGGTAAAATATTTCGCGACGTCGCGAGAAAAACATCTGGTCCGTCATTTATTTCGGAATTATCGCGAATTAATGCCAAAAGATAATAGGTATAGTGTTTCATTCGATTTTTATTATATTCTAATAATTTAGTGAAATAAGTGATCGCTCCATTTTTTGTTTGCAAAGTTCCGGATTTTGGAGCGCAAGTGTAAAAAAAGTGAAAACACTTACTTTTTTTCCATGTGTGAAGATTGGTTTCATCTACTGCAGACATATAGTTGTCGAATCCGCGAAAACTTTATAAAAGACTTTATTTAGTTTTTATTTGACGAAAAACGCGAAAGATTTTCCGGCATGAATGTAGGAGTTCTACTGTGATGTTCAACAAGTGCAAATATAAAAAATAGTATGACGTAACGATACCGGTTTATCACACCGAGGAAAAAGTGAAAAGTAAGCAATAAGATGTTATCTTTAAATGTTGATTATTCATATTGCCTCGTAACGTTTTAAAGATTTTTGTTAAAATTATATCAATATTTGGAGCAAAATACTTTGCCGAAATTTCGCGAACATTCTAGAAATCCGTTATAGAACGAAAATTTCCTCGTTTGAAATGGACCAATCGGAAACGCGCTTCGTCGATACCATCTTCCCCGTTAACAGCCAATTAAAAAAAAAAACGATTTTTTTATTACCGACCAATCAGGAGATTAGGCTGTTTAAGCAATTTAGCGTTTTTTTTTTCAAAGATTAATCTCAGTTAACCTTGTGTGTTATTTTAGAATAAATGTTGAAAAGTATAAGAAATAGAAATGTCGAAGATTATACATATATGACGTAGATTACCCCAATTACCGCGATAAAATCGGAAATGATCGCTAACCTAAAATTCGGCGACTGGAAATTTCAGAAATACGAACAAAAGGTAAGAAAATCGTTTGAATATTTTGTCCGTTGAACAGATTTAAGGTTTTAATTTGTGTTTTTAATTGCAAGGGAAAAGAATGTAGTAAAAAATAAAAAACGCGGGAAAAAATCGACAATATATACGAGCAGACGTATAAAAACTTTGGGCTCGAAGGGGGTATTATATATATATATTTTATTAAGATTTGCGAGTGGATTATATATAGAAATGTTCGCCATTATATATACATTCGCGGAAAGATCAACTATGGCTTATGTCGGTGTAGGTGCATATATATACGTATAGTGCCGGATACAATAAGACAAGGAAATTCGTCCCTGGTGCAGTTCCCGTTGAGTTTCGTGCCGGTGTTTCGCTTTAACGTCTTTTGTGCGCGGGTGTTCGCTCTTGCGGACATAATTACATGCGCGAGACAATCGAGTTGTGGTTTTCAAAGTACACGGGGTTCAGATAATAATTTAGAATGCTAATGAACAAGTTTTGATGAATTTGACGAAATTCGCGAGTTTTGAACAAGAGTGGCGAAATAACTTTGCTGACTTTATATATATATTGAAAGGTACACGCATATGACTTGAATTTCATAAAAATATCTCACCATATATAGGATATCGAATAAATTTCAGAGTATTTTCGGTGCTATTGCCCTATATTCGTCGAATCTGCCAGACATGTTGATTTAAAAAATTCTGTTCGACGAATTTCTAAGAATTTTGGTGCAATATATATATTGTGTATATGTGACAAAAATCGGAGTGATTGTATATATCTATAAAATCACTTCTTTAGTGTCCTAACCTATAATATATGCGTTCGTGTAAACTTATCAGGTTATAATTTTTCTCAATTTTTTTTTTTTTTAAGTATTTAGTTTCTGTCAATCTCATGCTGTAGGCTATGAAATATATAATTTGGAGTCAAACGAAATTTTTTGAATAATTTACATTTCACTAAGTCACTTTTTTTTGTACGGAAATATTTAATGCCCACAATGGTATAGTAATTTCAGAAATGACATTTGAACATAATAAATGCCTAATATATAATGAAATGTAAGTTATATTATATATATATCCACGAATAAATGCATATTAACAGCTCTAATAAAAATACATTTTACATTAATTATGAATTCATTTCGGATTTAATTGTTAACTTTTATAATTTAAATTCATCGAAAAATAATGTGGAGAAGAGACGAGAGGTGATAAAAGTATCAAATTTTACGCAATCAGCAGAGTTGACGAAAACCAGACCGGAAAGAGTACAAAAAGAACCCTTGAAGTTCTCCAATGCATCCTTTCATGAGCTCATTTTTTAAAGTACTCGCCTTTATTTATCGACGTCTTTTGAGTTCATAAAAAATGAGCTCAGTATCGATACGCATATGAATACTTATAAAGAGTACTTTTTATACTCATTATGTACAATTTTTCACCATTGGCGTGTTTTGGATTTCATTTTTCAAATTTAGGAATTTCCACTGGGACCTAAAATGTCACTTTACGCCCTAGGACCAAAATATAATGTTTTTAAACCCGCTTCGGCGACGAAAGATTCACGGAACAATATGAGTTAACTACTTACGACTATAAAATTTATTCAATTTATACACTTCTTAAATAATAAATAGTTTCTTAAAATAGTTTCTTCGACGAGCTATATGATCGCCGATTTCAAAAAATGTATCGAAAACGGGTGTTGCGTTTACATTGTTCTGTCAATAATAGGAACACTATTTTGGCAATTAAAGTTTTAAATATTAAATGAAAATAACGAATTGCAAACGTACTCTAAAAAGTACCATAAATTGTTCCAAGCTGTCCGTCACTTATTTAACTAGAAATGGAACTAGTTTAAGTTAATAGTGATGTAGAACTTTACACCGAAAAACATTGGTAATTTCAATTAGAGTTTACTTACCCAATGGGAACTAAGTATTTACTAATACATTTTCCTACATTCTTATTCGAAATAATATAAATTGCTTAATATTTAGTTGCCACCACGAAACTTAGTTAAAATTACCAAATATTTTGTTTATTGTATATATATGTATTGTTTTATAATTATTTTTGTTATAATTCGTAAAGAACTATACCTTGTGTCATACGAATATATCATTTTATTACGATTGAAAGTTCAAAGCTCATTTAAAACAGTTTAGGTAGTTTGTGGTTTATTCTTAATGTGATAATAATGAAACCTGAATTACTTTCTAAGGCATTCGCAATGCTCTGCATTTAAACGACGCAATTTTGTTGGTAACCATTTGATAAATGAATCCACATTCTACAATTATGTAAATGTTAAAGTCTAATTTTATCTATTTTTATTTTTTAGTACGGGTTATTATTTAAATATAAATCCCAGGTGGAAATTGAATCTGGTTAAGAAAAAGGCACTGGATAGTTTTTCCTGACGATAATCGGGCACTAGGCATACTGTGGGACACAAATTCGGCTAGTGCCCGGACAGTTATTATTGCATGAGAATATTAGCCAGTTAGTGTCCAGTGCCACTCTAGTTTAGCCCTAATATTATTTTAACCTGTCACGTGTCAAAACGTGCTACGGAAATTCAACACAGCACTTGGGTAACATAACCCTCAACTACTTGAGCAG
>JAPYZR010000422.1:40137-51661 GCA_030522945.1 Trichopria nigra | reverse complement strand
AAATTACTAAATTGTAACAAAATTTTACCAAACTGGAACGTACATTTAAGAAACTGTAACTGCGTAAAACTTCCGTCGCATGTTGCTGAAGTTTTAGCCGGAAATTTCTAACAGTGGATCGATACCATGATCTATTTATACAAAAGAATACAAGGATTTTTTTGTTCATATATATATTAACACCACAATGAATGTCTTTTAGTATATATATATATATATTACAATATGCTTGTTTCGTTTAACTTTACAATATACGATTATCTGTATTTTCGTACATTAATATTCATAATTTCAATAATATATTCGGGAAAAAATAGATTGCCTGATGATTAGTACACATCATACTCTCGGCAATTGAAATTGGTAATATAGTTTCTATTAGTTGAAATACTGGAATCTCATTTTTACTATAGATACAATGTAACAATATATATTATGGTTACTTAAAATCGTTAAACAAATTGATGTTTATATTATACAACATCGATAACCAGTGAATTAGGCACGCATGTCACGCAAACCAAATAATTTCAGAAAAAGGAATAAGTTACACCCACAAGCTTAATTCTGCAAAAGTAAAAAACGGATATGAAAAAGTCATCCTCACTGGTATTCCTGGTCGTCCGGGAAGTCCAGGTAATCCGAGTGGTCCATATTTTCCTTCCTGGCCCTAGAGAATAGCCGCATATTCTCTTTGCAATTTGCATATATTTTCACTGATTGTCGCGTTAATTAATTTCGTTTCGACTCTTATGTGTTGCCAAGCACTCGGACTTTGCTTTCACACCATTATAAATTACAATCAACTCCATCCCGTTCTTTAATGAAATATTTAAGTAGCACATTAAACATTTAAGGTTAAAGGTTGGCTCTCGCGACAGACTGATGAAGTGAAATGCTTTATATTTATAGATGGAACTCGTAAAAATAATGTTCTTCGTCAAAAGTTTGAGAGCAGATAACTTTTTAATTTGCTTTATTTACCTTGCAATATAATTATAGAAATGTTCGCAATGAATTATAAAGTAAAAAAAAAAGTTAAAAAATATGGAAGTTTCCGAAATATAGCGAATATAAAACAAAGATGATATACGATGACGCGAAGGGATTTATAAGCATATATTATCAACTATTGAAACTACAAAGAATGTGTATGGATATATTCGTGCAACGCCGGCGTTGAAATTTAAAAACCGACAGCATTTCTTTTTAATTTTCTTTAAATACGAACCTTATTTATTTATTGTGGTAGTCGTAAAGAAATAAATTGTGAATTACAAAGTAATTTGTATTGCATCTTACGAACTTGATGGTGTTAAATAATATTACTATATATATATATGTTTGCACGTTGTCTTTTATAAGGACTGTATTTTCTTTGTGTCAGGTGACTTTTACAGAGACTTTTGACTCTTATGAGGACAGTTCTCGTAAATTTCGCATGGAAAGTGGTAGGGAAAAATAAATCATGAAATGCAAATGTCGTTGTAAAAGAAAATACGCAAATATATAAATATATAACAGTGCACAGAGCAATTATGTAAAAAAGTGTCTTACATTTTTTTTATAACATATTTAAAAAAAGTAAAATCGTATGAAATTAATTTTGCATCTGCAGACGCCTGAATTATTAAAGATACTAGTTTATTGCGCTTCTTTATGTGATTCCGATATTTATTTTTTTCTTTTGCGTCAATTTTTACCCTTATAAAAAGCTGCGATAGAAATAAGATAAACATTGGATCTCTGATGTAGTCAAAGTTATATGCTTCAATGTACTGACATTTCATGTTCTTGTCCTGCTCTTTTCTGTTAGTATATTCTACTAATGAATAGTAGAAATCTAACTAATTATTAAGAAATCATTAATAATCAAATTAGTAACGACTCTCGATTTCCTTAAATAAAATAAAAATTGTACTATATATAATTTAGTTAATTTACTGGTGATTAAGACTTTTGGTTTAATTCGAATTTGTGAAAGAATTTTGACTGAACTTTTAAGATTTTAACAATACAGAATAAGTATTGTTAAAAAGTAGGAAAGCAGCGGAAATTTTGTCAGTGAATAAGATTATCCGAAATTCACTTGTATGTCTGATCTTACTCTTACTTTTAAATGAGTACAAACAGATTTATTTATTTATTTATTTATTTAAAATAACCAATAAAGGGTAATAAATAAATAGTTTGATAAAAATACTTGAATAAATTAAGAAACTTGTTCCAACCTTCAAAATAATTGCTTATGTAAGAACAATTTTTACGTCATTCGCTCTGCGCACGTGTATAATGAGACGCCATACGAAATTGCAAAGTACGTGAAGTGACAAGAAAATTACCCTATCGCCGGCGGGTCCAGCAGGCCCGGGGGGTCCTGCGGGGCCTGTTGCTCCTGTTAACCCTTGTTCACCAGGTGGTCCGGTATCTCCCGGTGCACCTTGCCTGCCGTCTTGACCTCGCACGCCCTCAGTTCCTTTAGGACCGGGCGGTCCTGGTGGACCGGGTTCTCCCGGCTCCCCCTAGCACGATAAAAAGATTATCAACATCATTCAACATTTTGTCAGGGAAAAAAGACCGATCACCGAAATAAGTATACATATCGAAATCCGAGACGGTCCATTCCGGCTTAGCTTGCAGTTAGTACTCGTGAGAAAGAAGAAACGTAAGTATCGCATGTTAAAAGGATTAAAAGTGACGGAGGACCCGAAGCAAAAAAATATTTCGAAATTAAAAGATTGCGTATTTAGTTATATCGCCGTTAACGGCTATTGCGTTTATTTCAATAATCCCCAGTGGTGCTAAAAATATTTTTTAAATTAATGCGCTGGATTACGCGGCTGTTCTGCTTTTAACATTTTGTATTGTTTAACAAACATTTTTTAGGGCGCACTAACTGTTTTCTTGCGAGTTTAAAATTCTTTAGATTTGTGGATTAAAGATTGAGCAACTTTATTATACGGAGTGTACATTTTTTGCTAGTGCGCTAAAATGATTTGAACAAGTTTTTATCCTTTTTTCTTTTTTTTTTTTTAAGAATTGAAATTCATCTTTTAAATATAATATTTTAAAAATCACTGCGCATGAACGTGTTTTTTTTATAACAGTGAGTATGCGTGTTTGTTTTTTTACATTATAAAATTATTAATAACAAATTTGTATTATTAATAGAAATATAAATCTTACACAAACTTGTAGAAATATCTTGAATTGAAATATATATATTATGCAATACAATTAATGAAGATTTTTTTAATTTTGCAAGTATATCGAAAATTAATTATATTTATTTATTTTCTTTTTTACGTTTGATCACCAAGTTACATTCATTACTATGCCAACACTAGAGACTTCACAAATTTTACATATTTATTATATCTATATATTTTATAAATTTTTATACATTATATTATTAAAAGATGAAAAATACATATTATATTAAAAGTATGGTTCAAGTTAACACAGAACAGATATATGGCTTTCGTAATTTTAATCTAGTAACATGTTCATTCTGTTAATTTACATGCGAATAAAATATCCTAAAATTACACATTCGCCGTTCAAGATTAAAATCACACAAAATCGATCGCTAAATAAATAGCAATCGAGATAACCGACGATAATACAATGCAAATTCGTGCAAATTACGGCAATTTAGAATGCACCCTTTATTTTGCGGCGTCGAAGTCCCACAAAGTCTGCGATTGGACATACACCCTTGCGTAAGCTCGTTTGATTCGATAATCATTGTAGCTTACGCAGCTCGATGACATTAAACGAGCCAACAAAGGGCAATTGCATGGAATAAATGAAACCGAATTATACCTGATCTTTGTTGCAAACATTTATTTTCCGTATTCTTGGAATTGCGTTTTATGAATTATATAAAATTACAGGCAATTAATGCGATGGGGCCTGTAATTGACTATTCTTATTATAATTATTATAATGTAAACAAGGATACGCTGTTTATTTTGTATTCAGTGCTTCCTCTCTTGACTTTCCTGGGATTAAACTGGGAAATGTATATAACCCGTTATTTTATTGTTTATTCCGAATGTCTCCGAAAATACATGATAAAGTTTATCAGAAACGGGGAAGAGGTGAAGAAAAACTGTTACAATATGCAAAGAGATAATGGAAGAAAATGAGGGATTGTAAGTATAAAGTATACAATAACAGAGGGAAAATGTAAGAGAGGAAGCAAAGCATCAATTTAAGAATTTAAAAAAGTTATGAAAAAAGTGACAGAGACACGAATTTCCTTTTTACAAGCTCGAAAGCTTCTAAGACCTTATGATCAAAATGCGATTGGTTTTACGTGTCAAAACTGGTACGAGTAAAATTATTGGTTCATTACCAACAGTATAGTTTACTTTATTACATTTATTAATTTATTGCTTTATTATACACTCTATATATAATGGAAAAAATCAATCGAAATAAAAAATTACACGTTTGAAAAAGACTTTCTGGAATTTCGACAATTTTTTGCTGTTGTCATTATAGTTATTTAAATAAAAGTTGCTGCACCTGCGAAAACATGCACGTGCATTCATGCAAAGTACATTTATTAGGTAAACAAAAAGAGTTACGTTTACATGCAAAAATTTAATAGTGACAGTGTGACCTATTGATAGAATTTACGATGTCGTGTTCAAATGCATCATAATTGAAATGATAATTTCTTTCATTAGAGAAATATAAACTGTCAAAATGACACGGTGATTATATTCCTATTGTATTTTTCGACAAGTATATACGTGATTTTAACTGTTTATATATTGAAGCCTTACGCGTGAGAGTGTTAATGAATAATTTAGTGTGCAGTAATGCAGTGTTAGACTGAAGAATAACACATTATAAGTTTGCTTCGTGAAATTTTGTGCTAGGTGTGATGATAGTCCTTAATTAATGAAGCTGAAATTTGTTATGCACCGCTAGACTTACTTTGAGCTGTATGATGGACTCCGCGCTGATATTATGTCCTAGCTCCTGGAGTCCCTAAAAGTAGGTCAACTACCGATAAAAACCAAATTTCTACGAGAACAACGAAAAAGATACAAGGGAGAGGCTCTCGAGGGCTGTTGGGAAAAGAGAGCGAATATCAAATTTCGCTTGTTAGGGTTACTGTCACATTGCTCATATTCAACGTCATAAAAATGTCATGCTTAACTATATACGTATCTACAAATTGAAAATTGAAACAATTTAGATCTACATACTGTCCAAACACATTAAAAACTGGAACGTGCTACCATACAACGGCTGCGTGGAATTTGTATAGAAATCGAAAGATTTCGTAAAATGAGCAAGGAATGTATTCATTCGTTAGCTCGTCGTATGATAGCAATGGTCAGAAAAAAACACAGAGGAAAAGATTGGTAAATGCTACATTGAAAGCACCGCTAAAAAACGCATAAACGGCCACGAGACAAATACAACGTAACAATACCGTAGATAAGAATCATGTCATAGGTGTGAACTATTTACATGTATATAAAAAACGAGCGATGGCACAGGAAGGCCGGTTACCTTCAGCGCAACGATTTCCGCATAGCCGAGGGTCCCGCCGCGGAGCGTCGTCACCGACCTCTTTAACCCCAATCCCTGTGCGTTGACCCGTAGGCGGAAAGATTGTTCATTTGTTATTTGAAACACAGATCGACGCCTCGAAAATATTGCTTTTCCACTCGGTGTCCCGCGATAAAGGTGCCTTTATTGTCATCCAGTGTCTCGAATACACCCGACGGAAGAGCGACTTTACTTCCAGCAGATACGCCCCAAACTGATCATATGGTAAACGGTACACACAAGCTACTCCGAGCATATCATCCACTCGTTTTCTACAGTCGTTTCGCGATCGTCGTGCATTATCGATTCTTCGTAGATAAAACGATACGATCGCTACAAACAACCGCAATAATGGATGTATGCGATAAGCCTTTCTTCGGTAAACGCGCATGCATCGTCGTTGATACGGAACGTACAACGGTTGCTACGAACTCGACACACCCCTTTGAATTAATGCAATGGAAATTTATTCATAGTGTACATCAGGGGTATCGAGGCACTGAAAGAGGACGGCTGATGGAAAAGCGCAACTATCGGGCCGAAAACAGTAAAGCTTTGTCGAAGATTTTCCTTTTCGGCTAACCCGCGTACACGGTATATAATGTAATGTGCTACGTGTTTGATAGTCAGCTGCTGCAGTAGTAGTACACAAAGCTTCGCCAAAACCCAAGAATTTGTAGCATAATAATTCTATCGTAATAAAAAATTTTTAAATTATTCGACATTATTAAAATTTAGAAATTAATTGTAAAAAAAGTGGTTGAAAAAGGCTGAATTTTATTGCCGTATGGATGTCACCTTATGCTTGCCTATATAGAATTTAGTGGCATGTGTTGCGTATGCGACGTTATTATCATAATTTGTGTTATCATTGCAACAATTGAGCTGAATGCATTCATCAGATGAATGGCACTCCCACGTACAATATGTACGCACATAGAAAGTTCACGCGAGTCATAAATACATCATCCGAGTCGCATACGCAATGTCGGATATAAAAATATAATTTAAGATTTTTTGCATAGTGATGTATCCTTTGCTTTGACAATTTTTTTTTTAATTACGTATTTAGACAGTGGAATATCGAGATATAATTATACTACCAAAAACAAAACAAAAAGTAAATGAACGTTGGTTTTGAAGCTGTAACTTCGCGACTTTATTCTATACATAATTTTAAAAATGTAGAATTAATCCAACATAGTTTCCCCCAAGAAAAATTTACAAAATTAATTTTTTTATCTCATTTTCTTCTTCATGAATAAAGTGTGCTCTAAAAATTTGATAAATCTGAATTTTGATATTTTTAATAATCAAAGATGTTAAATTTGCATATAAGTAAAATTGAAATTAGAAAATTTGTACAAAAATTGGCATGGAATGTCCCATATATACTGATTCAATTAATCTACAACTATATAGGATTAACTGGAAACTTAGGTTAAAATTTATGTTGAATGATTCCAAAAGCTCTTACATCCACATCCTCGTTTATTGCTTTTCTACTTTATACGTAAATCAAAATAATTTGTATTTTCACACGAATAAAAGTTCACAAGTTAAACATTTTTCATTTTAATGAATTTTTTTATTTCAAACTAAAACAGCGTAATGAAAGAGACATTTCCTTGGTTTTGGCTATATTTAAGTGACTAACATTTTCATATTTCATTACTAATAATTAGTTGTTATTGACATTGTAAATACGACAGTTTCAATTGATTGATTGCTGGATTGCTCAACCCTAAATGTTAAAATAATATTAGAACGCACATTTCATCGAACTGAGCATTCACATATACATCCTGACAATTCTCAATAAACGAGATGATTTGCAAATTTACATTCGCCGTCGTTTCATTCACTTATCTATTGAATTTTTTATCCGGCATTTGTATACATTCGATAATTTGAAAAGCCACGAGTCTGGCATTCCTCGCCATAAAATTGCACGAGCACAATCGATCAATCGAAATGTCAGGGATTGACTTTGACTTTATTTTGCTACGAAAAAGTTCGGCGTACAAGAATAGACTATCGACAATGGGAAACAATCAAATCCGATTGCATGTGTGATTTATGGGATAGAATAGTTAGATACCTTCACTGCAGAGAAGACGTCGAATCCGGGACTACCCAGCTCGCCCTTCTGTCCTTTTTCTCCTGGTTGGCCCTGCGGCAGAACGAATAGAAGGTTACATTTTTCGATATCATGCTTCCATTTTTGTCTGATATTTTAAGTTTAAACCTTTCTTAAAAAAGGAATGGGAGTTTTATTTTATTTTTATTTTTTCAGCATTGTTCTAGGAAGGAGATTTAATATTACTTCTCGAGTAGGTACAAAACTGCATTTAAGTTTAAGAGAAAGTTCCCTTGGAGAATTCTGGAGTCTTTTTTTTTTATTTGCATTTTGTGCCGGAGTCTTGAGCTAGATTTCAGCAAATATTTGCCTCAATATAGCGGCCCTGTCTGCGGCCACCAGCTACTTCAAATATTTCCTGTATCGATGGAACGATGTCAGATGCACTATCGCGATACGGCAAGCCTCGCGTGCAATTTATATACTTTATCGAGCCAATGGTTATGTATATATTTTCTTACTACTCGTTAAGTGACAGGCGGCGTACTCAAAGATACTCGCAAGAAATAAGAAAAAAAAATTATCCATAACTAATTATTACTTTATTTCAGACACTATATACGGTAAAATAAATATTTTTACTCACCGGGTCACCTTTCGGTCCATCCATGCCGATGGGGCCCTGAAACGTTGATATTCTTAGTGGATAGGAACAAAGTTCAGACGAGGAAAGGAAAGTTTGAAAAACTACAATTGCATACAGCTCTCTAAAGTGAAATACTAGACAGACAATGTTCGCGTACAAATAATAAGAACTTAAAACCCCAAATGATAAAGTTCATAATTATGCTTCCAAATACGAGAATACTATACATACTATACTAACGAAAGTTGTTAGTGAACGATAAAGACTACGTTTATGCGTTCTACTTAGGCATGATTATATTCTTTACGTGACTGCGATTGCTCTAATAATTGTATATGCAGTGACAAGCGCGATCTGCAATAAATTAGTAAACATATGTTAGTGTTGGCAATGCAAGACATATACGACGAAGTACTGAGAAGTGACGCTGGGTCTCACGTGTCCATCACCCATGTGCGTTTTGCTGCAACAGAATGTTATGGCGTTATGATAAATTTTTGTGATGATAGTCATGGTATTTTTTTCCCTTAGAATAGCTTGATTATGTACTGGGAAATGTTTGTGGAACAATTTTATAATTTAATTGTTGTGATAATCATTTTATATTTATATAGTTTATACATTTTGTAGATGTTGATGTTTTATATTTTATTAAACACAATAGAAATACCAATATTGTGTAGATTTTAAACATACACGTGTATATATAGGTTTTGTATCACCATTAAGTTCAAACCCTGGTTAGAAGATCAAAGACTTTATGGTTTTCGTCCAAATTTTTCATGAAGAAGTCACTTTACGCAAGTATATTGCATACTATACCAGACTGTATATTTTCCTATTTTGAGGACAGATTTATAAAAATGCAGCATCAGAATTTAAGCTTTCAAGGTTTACGTTTTTGTATGTTCACAAGCCGAAACGTTAAAAAAGTATATTTTTAATTATTTTTAATTTAATTAATCAGTTAATTAGAAACTTTACTTAAATATTTCTTTTCTTTTATTAAGAACGTACGACGAAATTTCAATTTATTTTCATAATATTGTTTTTTTTTTTATACTTACAAAACATAAACGATTATTTTGTAGAACATAAAAACTAATGCGTAATATACTAGTTACGTAATATACTATTTTATCCTCTAGTTGCGTAATATACTATTTTATCTGCTACTATTATTTATAAAAACAGTATTTTTAACTATTTATTAATAGTGGTTGATTTTTCAAGTAGATAAGAAATTACCCGAGTCGAAATTTTAAGTCTACTTTAATGCTTCATAATTAGAAGATTTGTAGGAGGTAGAGGTTGGAAAACAGACGATTTCCAATACAATATTACCCCCTACATCAGCGCCCCATATGGGTACACTATATGTAAAGAAAAATGTGTTCTTCAAAGGGTTAAAATATAGATTTACATGTTTAATAGATAGCTTGTACCAAGCTCCATCTGTTAAGAATAAAGGCGTTGCTAAAGTAATATATCCCGTTTTTGCGCAGTTTTTGTGAATGTAACTGCTGTTTTAAAAATAACTTTTAGCGTGTAACATTCTTAAAGGTTGTGTTGTCAAGTTATCAGAGATACAAATTAAAAGTCGAAATTCTAAATTTGAAAATGGAGAATTCTGTTTCTTCCAGAAACTTGGAAAATGTTACCTACTTGCATGAGAGAAACTCACGAATACGAGAAAGAATTTCAGTGATTTTCAAAGCATTAAGTCAGAATTCAAAAATTTAATTGACACAATTTTAATCTTATGAAGTTTTATTTCGGGCCTCCAGCGAATAAATAATGAAAAAGATAATATAACCTGCTTACAATAACTCAAAGTGTGCAAGATGACAGAAATTAGAAAATTTATTGAATCCATTATTAAAATGAGAGACAGTTTCCATAAAACTTCAATGAATATTCGTGAGTTTAAATCGTCGAGTAGTGTACCGCATCTTTGTATTTTTAAAAAACATTACATTACAAAATTACAGTAATAAACTTCGCTTTCTGAGTATATCTTTACGTGAAAGTTAAGAAACCAGACGTACAAATTCGTCTGGTCATATATATCCAGACGTACTTTCCACATGATACAAAAAGAACCCGCAGGTATAGTTTGAAAGTTCTGTGCATGGCATCGATAACGTGACGATAGCAGATTCTGCGATGGAATTCGCGTCGTCAGAAGATCTCTTGCCGTAGAACATGGACGACATCGGATGTGTCAGGCTGGCGAAATTTACGATTATAGCATAGAAGCGCGTTGGTAGAGCGTAATCCTCTACTAATACGTATACGTCTGGTTTAGAGTATTAATCAGGATTCGAGATCAACGTCGATGAGGGTCCGGGATGCGGAAATTTGACGAGCTCGCGAGTAAGGATTTGGCACCTCTGCGCTTATAGTCGAGTACTATCAGCTCGCTACATACATATATAAACGCATTACGATCTCCACAGAGATTATCCATAACGCGTATTTTTCACTGACACGAGATATTCACTAAAGTGATTGAAATATTAGGAAACATTATTGCAATTTTTCGTGAATTTTTGCTATACATCAAAAGATATTTATATGCCTTCTACGATATCCAATATGAGACCTTTTTCATTGATGATTGGCGATGTATCTACTAAATGATGAAGAGACCAGTCGATAAAAACTTACAATTGTTCTGTTGTAAAATTGTTTATTTTTTGCGCGAATTGTATGCCAAGAAACTATACAAAAATAGAAGAAAATAGAACAGCTTTTAATTTATTGTAATTTAGAGGGAGCAGCCCTGGTAGAGATTGAATCTAGTTTCCAGAACAGGCCATTGAATGAATTCCCTATAGGAACAGCTTAGGTCTGTTGGGGAAAGCTTAGTAGGACATTGGCAACTATATGTAACGTTTTGGTCGACTAGTTTTCTGCCCAGACTTACGCCGAGTTGGGGCGGCGAGTGTTTTCCCTTAGTTTTCCACAGATTAAACTTGACATTATTGTAAATAATAGAACCTTGATAGGCCTGTTCGGTTTTATGCCAGAATGTTATCGCGAGGAAAGTGAAGAATAACCCCGTTTTTCCTACGTAAAATATGTGTTTTTCATTTATAATTGATGTTACGGTTTTTCCTCATATTTAATGGAATTAAAATAATGCCCGTTTTGATTAAATAAAGGTGTATTTACCATCTTAAATAATTATCATTCATTTACATTGTAATTATAATTTTAAT